>NW_018922672.1:343470-388795 GCF_002207925.1 Prunus avium
CGCAATCATTTATAGAAAATATGTACATTGTATAATTGAAATTTATGCACATTTTTTATAAATTAAAAATAGGTGCATTATTTAGAAGGAAAAAACATAAGTTCATTATACTAGGTAAATTGTTTTACTAGAGAAATAAAATAGGTTCATTTTAAAAAAATTCATAAAAAAAAAATAGATTATCAAATTATTTTCCATAAAACAAGTAATAGGTATATTATTTAGAGAAAAAAATAGATACAAAATTCAGCGAAAAAATAGGTTCATTATACTAGGTAAATTGTTTTACTAGAGAAATAAAATAGGTTCATTTTAAAAAAATTCATAAAAAAAAAATAGATTATCAAATTATTTTCCATAAAACAAGTAATAGGTGCTTTATTTAGAGAAAAATAGGTACATTATTTAGAGAATAAATAGGTTCATTTATTAAAAAAAACATTTTTCAAAAAACAAACAATAAATAGATTATCAAATTATTTTTCAACATAATTAGAATGTACACTATTATTCATAAAACTATAAGAAAATAGATTACTAGTCGTATAATTCATAAAAGGGAAACAACATAATTTTTTAATTAAATAAACCAAAACGTTAATTCCCTATAGATTACTAATACGTTAATGTCGAATTTAATATTTAATTTCAAATAAGTTTCTAAATTAATTCCTACATCCATTACAACTATTTGGAAATCTTTCCAAATTCAATTTGTGTCATTAGTTACACCCCCCATAACACATTAACTTATAAATATGAGTAGTTTTAAAATCCGAAAAATACAATAAATCAGATTTTAAGTTATATTAGGTAACTTGCTTAGTTGGATCCTAGTCATCGGGTATTATTTAAAAAAATTGGGAATTTTAAATATAAAAATAAAGAAAAGGGTTGTAGGTGATTTAAAATGAATTCTATATGGGTCTAAGCTCAAGTTACTAAACAAAACAAGACTCAAACCTACTATAACTTACAAGAGAACATAACAAGTTACACTATATATTATAGAGTAAAAGTATAGAGATTATTAGGAGGAATAATATTCAGACCTCTTGCATCCCAAGATGAACCACCTTCTCTTGAAGAGCACCAACATCCTTCACATTGAACTGGTTAAGTATAGCAATACTTGAAATGGTGGACATTGGCTTCACCTCCAAGTTATCCATGACCATGTATGTTACTACTCCCTTGACATACCCTCCCTCGCTGCCGGACGTTGCCACCACCGTAGAAGAAGAAGCTTGTGGGGAAACATCAGTCACCGTAGTGGTCATATTGTATCCACTTGGGCAAAGGGTTCCAACAACATTGGAAATATGGCGGGGATTGCAGTATGGACACATGTAGAACTGTTTAGAATTCGAGTCGACATTAATATTGTTGGTCAGCAAAGGAAGGATATTGGCACCAGCAGCAACTGTGGTCTTTGGTTTCAGCAAGGTGTCCTTGTCAAGATTGGGTTGCAAGTATGTGTCATTGAGATTTTCGACACTCTCATAAAGGTTTCCCAAGCTACCAACCATGCCTCCGTCTTCGGAGAGGAGCCTGATCACAGTCCCAACAGGCAGAGACAGGAGATTGAAGAGAAAATCAACAACATCCTTGCTCGCTTCGGCAAACAAAACTTTGCAACCCCTTGTGTCGATCAGGAGTTTCAAGCTCACACGTGTGGTGTTGGAGGTTGCCATATTGATGCAATATGTTTTTTTTTTCTTTTGGATACTATATTGATGCAATGTTGAGGCTCAGGTTACCTATCAATTTATAGTCTTAGAAGAAAATTTACTAAAACATTTCAAATTAATTATTCGGGTCTGCGAAAAAAAAATTAAGGGCAAAAGTTAGGGAAGCACTCAAAATACCTCTTCCCTAAGTCTACATTTTCATAAAGACAAATTGAGACGAAACCAATTTAGCATATGACACTTATGTCCCTCAAATTTGTCCTCCACCGACCAATAAAGAAGAACCTTTTCTTTTTTATTGGCAAAAAAGAAGAAAAAAACCTTTTTTTTTCTTTTCTTTTTTTCTCTTTTTCTCCTTTTCTTTATTACTTTACAATACTTTTTCAGAACAAAGGAACACTACATAGTACATATACATTCCGGTGCTCTCAAGCTTAACAAAATTTCATTAGTTGCCAAGGATCCTATCGTTCAATAAAATTTCCTTAGTTGCAAAGGATCCACTATTATTATTTCAGTAAGTTTCTTTTTTCTTGTTTTTATAAGTAGACTTCTAGTCTAAAATAGGGAAATATTATTGTAGTAGTATTATTATGCTAAACTGACCATAATATTTTATTTGGTCTCTACGTTATAGGAGTCATTTTATAGTGAGGGTCTTAGATAACGCCCTTAGATGAAATCATATCTCTTAACCATTGGATCAACTGCCCAATTTGATCCAACGGCTAACCAATTCAATCCAATAGTTAAAAAGGGCCTTAGATAAGACCCTCACTTTAAATGCATGCTCTTATAATTGGTACAAGTCAATCATGAAATCTTGGGATGACTGGTCATTTGGCGGAATTTGAGACTATACATTTCGGTCAAGCTTAATAAAATTTCCTTAGTTGCTAAGGTGGGTTAATAAAATTTCCTCAGTTGCTAAGGATCCACTCGTTTAATAAAACGCCTTATAATTAGTTGCTAAGGATCCACTATGTAGTGATTTGGAGTCAAGCTCTCCAAAAATAGTCGTGGATTCGAGTCCTAGCATGTGTGTGTGCATTTATGTGAATATCGTCCATTTCAATAGGAGAGGCCCTATAAAAATATTTCCTTAGTTAAAAACCACTCTTAAATTTTTCTCTACTTTCATTTTGAAGAAATTTGACGTCCCACTCCAAAATTAACTCGCAATGGAGAAAATTAGTAGCTTAACTCCTTAGAGCACTTCCATTGTAGGAGCCCAGCCCAGGCAAAAGGCCCCCTAGGCATCCAAAAGTGATTCCAGCGCAGACATCCAACCTGGGCAAGAACTAGGGTCCACCAAGCCCAGGCATGGCCCAAGGCAAGATTAGCCTGAGTTGCTACCTAAGGGTGCTGACATCAGCGAATAAAAAAATTTATAAAAATTGAACAAAATTCTGAAAAATTACCAAAAAAATTCAGAATTTGTTTTTTATACATACCAAGCAAATTCTTTTATTATTAATCTCATACATATAAATAGTAATTGCCCTTGGGTTGTGATGTAGGACGAGGTATGTGTCATTTATGGTGGGAAAAATTAATTAAAATAAAATGGCTTAAAGTTGAAAGGACATTGTGCAAGAGAGGAAAATTATGGTTAAGCATCAATAATGGCGCTAGGAAAAGAAGGACGGTGTATCGTTGGGATTTTCGAGTTGCTTGATTTCTTGAGAAGATTTATATTATATTTATATTTTTTAGAATAAGTTATCAATTAGGATATTATTTTCTTGATATGATTTTAATTAGTTTTCTTATTAGTTAAGTTTTAGGAATATTCTGGAATCTAGGGTTTCCTACGGTTTTAGGATTTCTTGGTTTTCTATTTAAGCCAACTCATGACATTGTATTAATTAGTTTTATGATATTATTAATCAAATTTAGAGATTTTCTCTATTTTCTGGTGGATTCCAATCGCTCATGGATTTCAGTTTATATTTTCTGGTTTAGACATTTATCGATCCGTAAACTCGTGCTTCCATGTTGCATCAAGTGGTGTCAGAACGGGTCATCATTCGGAGAAAGGATTTTCCTTCTCAATGATGAGCGGCGATGGGAGGTACGCAAACCTCATCGACGATGGTCGTGGTAAAATATCAAATATTAAAGGGGAACATGCTGGTGGATTTGCCTAAAGCCAAACTGATCAATCCTATGTTGCAGATGTTCCATGCTTTATGGGAAGTGATTGCATTGAAGGGTTTCACGAATGGATTACAGATATAGAGGAAATATTTGATACATGTACAATAGCAATTTCAGAAGAGAAGATGGTGAAAATTGTTGTGTCCTGTTTAGGAGGCGATGTTGCTTCTTGGTGGGATCGGATGCAAAAATCTATGAAGCAACAAGGTTAAAATCTTATTGCTTCTTGGCGTAGGATTAAAAGACTTCTTGTGGAAAAATTCTTTCCTTTTGAATATGATATATATTTGTTAAGGAATGGTTACAAGATTAAACAACCCAAAATTTTGGCCAGCCAAGAAAAGATGGAGGAAGAGGTCAAAGAAGAAGAAATTGTAATGGAGGTTGAATTAATTGATGATCAAGTAACCCACAAGATGGAGGGAAAAATTGAAGGTATGAATAAATCCGAATTTAAGGAGGAAACACATTTATTCAAGGAGTTTGATTATCAACTGGCATATTCTAATATTGTTTATGAAATTAATTATATGATTATTCCATAGAAGTATGAGCAAGTTTGGACAAATCATGGGTTTGTTCCTATGAAGGAAATTGAAGAGTTTATTCACACATCAAATTCTATATATGTCTACCTTAGTTCAATTTAAGGAGAACTCGAGGTCGAGTTCTTTACAAGTGAAGGAGTCTGATATAGGACAAATCATGGGTTTGTTCCTACGAAGGAAATTTACAAAAGGGGAAATTTTCAAAATCAGAAAATTGGGCTTCAAATATGGAAAATCATGCTTGAACATCAATTATGGAGCTAGGGAAAAAAGGAAGGTGTATCGTTGGGATTTTCAGGTTGCTTGATTTCATGAGAAGATCTATATTATATTTATATTTCTAGAATAAGTTATCAATCATGATATTATTTTCCTGATATGATTTTAATTAGGATTTAAATTATTTTCTTATTAGTTAAGTTTTAGGAATATTCTGGAACCTAAGGTTTCCTACGATTTTAGGGTTTCTTTGTTTTCTTTTTAAGCCAACTCATGGCATTGTATTAATCAGTTTTTTTTAATCATATTGTTAATCGAATTTAGAGTTTTTCTCTATTTTCTGGTGGATTCTAGTCGCTGATGGATTTCAGTTTATCTTTTTGGGTTTAGACGTTTGTCGATCCGTAAACCCATACTTCTATGCTACATCAAGTGGTATCAAAGCGGGTCATCATTCAGAGCAAGGATTTGCCTTCTCAATGATGAGCGGCGATTGGAGGTACGCAAACCTGACCGGCCAAGTCGTACAGGCTAACAGTCGATAGTCGGCAGATGCCCTAGACATCCCCTGCCAATTCAGCCTCCTAGAAGGTATCTTGCAGGAATCTCTCGAGTTCCTCACTGGTATATTAGCTTGGACAAGTGGTACCCTTTCAAGCTACTCCCACGAGTCCCACATCATAACTTCACACCAATAAGACACCCAAAACCTCTACAAATAGAGCCCCTTTCAAGCTACCCGTCTAATTGTGAGCACCAACAATAGCAAAAGTGACCAACTGGCCAGAGTTCAACAAAGAACAGGCGATCAACAGATCCTGAAGTTCAAAAATATTAGTGAGCAGCCGACATGCCCAAGTTCAGCAAATCAAATAAAGTGGTCAACCGAGACCAATATTTAAAGCTACAAAGCTACAAAAAAAGAAAAAATATTCATCTACTTTGAGACTTCAACAGGAGCCTCCCCCTTGTTGATGTCATCTTCAGCTCCAGTCTCATTAGCCACATTTCTCTTTGGCTACTGTCTCACCATCCACCTGCTCATCAAATGTAGCCACCTGCTCATTAGCTGCAGCCAAGCTTCGGAGTCATGGGAACTCTGAAGTTAAGCGAGTTGGGGCTAGAGCAATCCCAGGATGGGTGACCCACTGGGAAGTTGCTCGTGAGTTCCCAGAAACAAAACCGTGAGGGCAGAGAGGGGGGCCCAAAGCGGACAATATCATGCTAATGTGACAATTTGGTATCAGAGCAACTCTACCGTGTGGTGCGAGTGTGCCAACGAGGACGTCGGGCCCCTAAGGGGGTGGATTTTAACATCCTACATCGACCAACGGAGAGGGGGTGATGTGCCTTATATGTACATGCACACCTCCATCTAACACAATGCCTTTTGGGAGCTTACTGGCTTCGGAGTCATGGAAACTCTGAAGTTAAGCAAGTTGGGGCTAGAGCAATCCTAGGATGGGTAACCCACTAGGAAGTTGCTCATGAGTTCCCAGAAACAAAACCGTGAGGGCAGAGAGGGGGGCCCAAAGCGGACAATATCGTGCTACAGCGAAGCTGATCTCAGGATGTAACTTGCTCATCTGCTTTGGCTATCTGCTCCATAGCATTAGCCTCTGCCTCATCAACTGCCACCTCCTTGGCCTCATCCTTCTTGACTATAGGCTCATTAGCCATCGTCTCACCAGCTACCTGCTCCTCGGTAGTATTGTGTTCGTGACGGTATCATGCTCACCTC
This sequence comes from Prunus avium, assembly GCF_002207925.1. The sequence continues at coordinate 349,830 of NW_018922672.1, forward strand.
AAGTAGAAGACTTTATTGGAAAACACTAATGAGGAACATGCTTCCTCTTTCCAGATGCGTCGATCAAGGACTCATTCTTTTCATCGAGCTGATCAACCGAGTCGAGACCATGATGTTTCTATCTCTCAAACATCACCAGATGGGGGTAGACCACCTTCCTGCTTTCAGGACCTGGAAAACTTTGGTCATGTCTCGTTCGAGATCAAGCCTTTTATTGATCTCTTCAAACCGCAAGCAGAAGACAAAAGTTGGTTGGTTACAATAACTCACATATAACAAAGCTTTGAATATGTGAGTAAAGCAGATCAGCGCAGTTCGAGACATACCATTGCAAGACATTGCACCAGTCGGCCAGCTTAATAGCTACCCAGTCCAAGCTGACCTAAACACAGCATAGTTGCTCGGCCAATCCCGTGATTGGCCCCTACACCAAGAATGAATCTCAAAGGCCTCCTCCTATTAGGAGCCTAACTCAACCTAGATGCAGTTGGAAAGCCCGATAAATACTTCTCATCTCCTTCATGCCACATAATCGAAATGCAAAAGCTATGGGGCATTTGTGGGAACACATATTTCGGCAACCAATAGATGGGCGTCACATGGAAAAGGAATATTCCTTAGGTCAATTGATTACCCTAATTAAATCCTATTAATTAAGGAAATTATCTTTGATTTAAGATGAGAATATCTCCCCAAATTAAGGATAAGATTTCCATCAAATCTCCTTGATTAATTCCAATCTCTCATTTATGTGTAAGAATAATCCTAATCAAATAAGGATTATTCTTCAAACCCTAGCCTACAAGGAGCACTATAAATACATGGCTACATCACATATATGAGGTAATCCGATTTCTACCCTTGAAGCGCCCTCTCTCTCATGCCACTCTCTTCTCCATGGCTCCAGCCACCCTCACACACGCCTCTGGCCACTCGGCTCTCCCCATAAGAGAAGACCTCCATCCTTTCCGTTATCTTTAGTATCTTTTTCAAGAATATTTAACTGACTTAGGCATCGAAGGACCTTTGGTCAACACACCCGAGTGTGGTCTATTTACTCCAATAATTTTTCACAAAAATTAAAGGAAGAAGAGAGAGAAGGAAACTCGAAACGTGAAGAATCAACCCGTGAATCCCGTGCGAAAATTTGCTCAAACAAGAACCTCAACATTTTGCACATGAACATGATATTTTGGCGGCAAGTAGGGAACTGCGCTTTTTCTTTTCCCATAATCAATCACCAGACTAACCATCCTCCAAAAAATTTGTTTCATAAAAAATAATTTTATTTGCACCCTGAGTTCGAGAACGTTGTTTTACTCAGTACATAATACATATCCTTATTTCTTTTTGTTTGGTCGACAATATCTCTTGAGGTCCCAACTATATGCACGAACGTATTTCATCGAATAAGTAACCCTCTCCTCGCTCCCCCTCTCTCAACTAACCCTAGGAAAACCCATCTGCCGCTTTCACAACAAAGGGGAGGAGGAGGTCACTACCCCTCCTCCCCATTCTCACCTTTTGCTCCCTCTGTGCTTGCCTTGGTGATTTCTTCCATTCTTTTGGGTGGATCTGAGACTATATGTCGTATTTTAATTATGTGTCCCCAATTCTCCATCAACCTCTCTCTAAATCCAATGTTGTCCCAGCATGTTCCATCTACCCCTCGAATTCCTTTTCCCCCTCTTCGATCTGGCCTCTCTTGAGGGATGCAGCAGCTAATCCTAAACGCAATCTCTCGCGTCCCCATCGGAAGGTGTATAGAGCTCTTGCTCTGGTGCTTGCACCACCACCCTCCACTCTCTTGATTCTATGGGCTTTGGGTTTCCATTTCTCTTGGTCTTGCTTTGATTGGTTGCTGCATTCTTTGTGGGGCATAGGCGGGTTCAAGCTTGGTGGAGTTGGTGATTCATGGATGGATGTCTTGGAGTTGATACGGCTATGTGGTTCAGGGAACTTCTGGTCTTGGTGGCAGATTTGTGGGTCTTTTGTGTGCAGCTATGCTGTTTTGTGCGGTGGTAATGTCTCCTCTCACGGCGGCTTTTGTGTGCTTAGGCTAGGGTTTTCCAAAATCCTAGCTTTGATTGTGAACTGGGCTGTATGCTTATTTTTGGGCTCTAATTGTATTTGGGGTGGGCCATTGGACTATGTGTGGTGTTTTATTTTGAGTTGTTTTTGTTTTTGTACTGGGTATGAGAACTTTGTTCTAAACTTGGTTTGAGTTTAGATGTTCTTTCCTAGTTGTGTTACAGGTTTGTTGTGCCATTGGTTTGTGCAGTTTGGATTTAGAGAGACAGAAGTGGTGCAGTTTCATCGAATAGGACAGAAGTGGTGCAGTTTGGATCAGTTTCACCCTCAACCCAAAGGTGAAAGTGAAAATCATCTACCTAGCTAACCAGGGGCGGTCCTATGCCTAGGGCAAGGTAGGCTGCTGCCTACCCCAAAATTTTAAAAAATAAAAAATACCCATATATAATAGGCCAAATAATGTGAAACATACAAACCTATGCCCACCCAAAGAGCAACCCACATGTATTCATAACCTAAAATTTCTCTCTTCTTTAATTATCTCCTCTTTAATTATCTTCTCTTTAATTACCTACCTCAAATTTTAAGATGTTGTATATGACAACATTGAATCTAACATATTTTAAATAGGTTAGAAGTTGTGTTCTAATCTGTTCTAGCGTTTACTTAAGAATGAATTTTAATTTGCTGACTTTGTTGAAATTAATAAGGTCTTTGATTTTTGGAATTTTGTTGAGATGTTTGATTTGATATTGGTATTGTTGAGATGTTTGATTTGTTCTTGATATGTTAATGTTTGATTAAAGGCATTGATGTTATTATGAGAATTTATTTGATTTTTTTTTTGGGATGTTGGATTAAATAGTTTATCTTTTGTTATGGCGGATCACAATCCGAACCCCAAGAAAACAAAGAATTTGTTGGAATTTTTTTGTTTTAAGAAAAAGATTAGTTTTTTCTTTGTTGCTAAACTTTTATTTATATATAGAAATGCATTTGATGGTAAGGCTCATTATGTCCTCCTACTAGGTGTATATTTTTATGTTTATTAATGAGATTCACTCATAACGTCGAGTTTTTAATGTAAGTTTCGCCCAGCTGGATTTCGAATCCTGGATCCGCCACTGTAGCTAACATTCTTAAAAATTCATTGCTTATATATAGAGCTGCAACTACAGGTAGGTGCTTGCCATGCTTTCTGGTCATGTGGTGCTCTCTGTAACACATAGTATGCAAGCCAATTTCATTCCAACGCGTCTTGAACACTATGTATTGGGAGAGATTTAGGATTTCGAGCCCAAGTAATTCAAGTCCAACACATGAATACCATATCAAAAAATTAATTAGGGTAAAATTCTGATATGTACTCTTCTGGCTGGGTGGGAATATATATAAGATTGCATTGTGGGAACTCAAAAATAATAGTAACTAGCCTCTTCGCACACACTTTCACGCCTGTGAGGGACTTTTAAAAAAAAAAAATATTTTATTTTAGAATTAAAAAAAGAAAATAAGTAGTTGTGTTCCATAAAAATAGGATTCATTATCTGATTTTTCTTTTAATTTTTTATTTTTTTAATATGAAAAAGTGTGCATTTATCATATTATCCTCATTTAATTAATAATTTCAATTCTTAATGTTTGCATTAACCAATGGCATTTTCTGGTAGTTTAAATGTTTCACCATTCTCTGCCTTTTGCTTTATATATATAGATAGATGAACTCCTAAGGTCAACTATACAAAATAACTACCGTCAATCATGCATGCATGGAGTACTTTTATTTATATATACCTAGCTGGGCTTAAGCCCACCTAACCCAAATGTCATAACAACTGGCGTCCATAGCCCTCAGCCCATCCCTTATTTTTTGTTTTCTTCAACAACAAAAAAAAAATTAGTTTCGTCCCTCATTTCGTTATCTTTTTGTTTTCCCTATATAAACAGCAAAGCCCCTGCAGTATATAAATCAAACCAAAGTATTAGGTACCAGAGCATGTGATAGTCTCTCTGCCAAAGTCCACCAAACCAACATCTCTCAGTAGTTATTAAATACACTCCTTTCTTCTCCCTACTTTTCCATGGCGGGTCTTCAATACAACTTCTTTCCCACTGATTTCTTTTACCCTCGCACCGCTCCACAGGCCGCCAACAAACCAGTTGTTCTTCCCCTCCAAACCACCAAACTAGATCATGTAGCCGCCGGGGATCTCGAGCAGCTCAAAGCTTTGGCCATTCAACGCCGCGGAGTTCAAGCCGTCCAGGTTACCAAATCTCCCCCGATGCATGGTTGAATAATATGCAAGAATTTGATGAAGATCAACGTAATGAACTTTGGGGTATTATTATATATGCTTAAGGGCTCTTTTTTCTTTCCCCTTTATAGTTTCTTTGCTTTCCTTTTCATGTATCACAGAGTTTAATTTTGCCATGTAACAAGATGGTGGGTGTTCTTCTTTGGTATTAGCATCATCCAGAATATGTACGGTTTTTATGATTAGATTATTATTATGAAAGATATGGTGATGCAATTTCTGCAACTTAATGTTAAAAGAAAATCGTTTGTTCCTCAAAATGAAAAAAAGAAAATAATTTTAAAATAAGTTGTCAAAATGAAGTTTGCTTTCATCAAAAAAAAAAAAATGAAGTTTGCTTCTATATACCTTTTTTTATTAACCTATTCATCACTGTACAGAACTCCAACTATAAGATCTTTTGCTCCTGCAGACTTACTCATCTAGCAACCACGTCTTTGAACCCAAAAGAATAATTGCAGCCAAATGATTGATTGACTATTCCGTTTGCTTACTTTTTTTTTCAACCGTAGGAAAATGTCTTCTTATTACAAAATGGAGGCTAATGGTCGCTAAACCAAGTTCCCATTGACAATTATTTTATGCTTAAAAAATCTTACTACCAAAAAATTTGATGGTAAAGTTTAAAAGATGAGACCTGCAGCCAGCAGAAAATGGGAAGTGATGACTTAGATTTTGAGAATGGCTCCGATAATTATGGGCGATAAATTAGATGTGTAGGTAGATTTAATATGCAATATACATGCAATTCAACAGTCGAGAAATTAAAAAATACGTAATCAATCCTTAATATAAAATATTTATTAAAGAATCCCCAACAAAGAAACTCCCCAGTTGACCCAAACATAAAAAAATAAAACAAGTAAATAAACTCCCATGAAATAGGATTCATGTGGACATCGTGAAGCCGTCCAAATTAGCAGTGTGAGAATTTCTGGTAGGGCCAATATTCGTGGACACATGTGGAAATAATTTAAAACATGGGTTTAAGGTGCTTTCAGAATTGAACATGCATTTCTGTCTAATTTTGAACAGTTTTTCCAACTTGACTGGCATAATAAGATAATGGAGAATATTCCAATGATCCATGGCGTGCAGGCCACGGTGGCTGCTTGGCATTGGCTCATAGATCAATATGCGAATATGCCGACTGAAGTAGAGAAGTCCAAGTTTTTGCACATAAAACACATGCCAACTGCCAAGACTTTCTTTCTTTCTTTTGTTTGGGAGGTTTGGTCTACCATACCAGCACATTGCTATCAACTTCTCAAGTCATCTTGCATGCCTTGAAATAAATGTTTGTTTTATTACTTGCTAACATGAAGTCATGGTGCATGCCTTCCACCATATATAGTCCTTATTTCCTTATAATAATACCATTAATTCTATTTCTGCGATGTAAATTAATGATCCGAACGATTCAGTTTTTAAGTTCTTTTTTAAGAATTGTTCATGTAAAAAATCAGCTAAGTTATAAATTGTTTAGCCGTTTGATTATCCACATTTTTTTATAAATTTCATGTAACAAACTACGTCATTTTTTACATTTTAAATGACCAAATAACTTCATATCTTAACGATTTTTTTGCAAAGATAACCTAAGAAGGATGTGTGCACTTTAGTTACAATAAGGAAAATTGTGTATATATATTTGTTTTATTATTAGTGCCAAAATAGAATCTTTTACTTGTTTTAACTAACAAGGGGAATATGATTTAGGAATCTAATCACGAGTTATTCTTTTGATTAACAATTTTTTTGGTCAACTCATCACGAGTTATTCCGGCCCACCAAATTGGATGCAGGTAGGGTAGCTGTGCATCTTTATATAAAATAAATAAATGTATATAGTTTGACGAAACATCTGTCTAAAGGAGGACCGTACGTATCTCAAATAAGTTATCAAATGAGAAAAACATTATTTTCAAACAATTAGAAGCAGAGACGAAGCTTCTGTCAGAATGAAAGATGGTCTACAATCTGGACCTAGGGTTAATGGTGGGCTTTGCGCTTGGCCTTGAGTTTATGTATTGATTTTCGTTGATGAACAATGTTTTTCATGCCATTTAAACTCATATAAAATTTTCCCATATTGTTTTATTTTTACGTTTAGTACAAGTGATTTGGGGGAATTTATACACAAATATTCATTGGGTGCTTGTATTTGGGAGTTTCGAACTCATAAAATTTCCCTCGACTTCATTTGTAAGATGTATTTGTCCGAACTTTTTAACAACACGGAGATTATCTGAAAAATAAAAACAAATGTTATTTTCGATAAGTTTATGGCTCCTCATGAGAAGCCAAAGTGAAGCAAATCAAATACCAGCTAGAATCTTGGAGACGGATAGAGAGGTTAATTACTCAATATAACAACAGTAGATGAAAAGGCCAAGTGCATGAAAAGAATCGACTCCATTCATGATTAAGAAATGCTGCATCAGCTCACTCTTGTGTAATTTTTATTTTTTTAGGTTTTATAATGAAAACTTGTTGTCAATCTTGACGTACGCAACAACTTTACGTAAATAATAGATTTAAATTACGATCATCTCAAGGTTCTTGGATTTCTTATTGAACTTTATTGTCAAATACATAATAGATAACTGATTTTATTTTATCCTTTGTTGCCCTTAGCTTGTCATTACAGATGAATAAAATTTAGTTGTTACACTCTCTAGCCTACTAAAAGTGTTGACGCCAAAAAGTGGTTCTCTGACTTTGAGGGTCAACTTAGTAATTTTATGCCTTCGGTATCTTTGATGCCTCGGTAGTCAATCGTGATCTGCAATATGAGCAAACGCACGGTAAGACCTAGGGCACCGGTGTGGTACCGGCCGAAGGCTCTCCAATGCTTAAGTAAGTACGGGAATAGAAAGTTCAACTGACAGATCAATAGGCTTGTATGCCGTTAGTTCTGATTACCTCCATTTTGGGATAGTTGGCCTCCTTTTATAGGCCTTGGGAGGTGTGCATTTTGTTGATAATTTCGATGTGGGACTGTGGACGTCGCTTGGAAGCGTGCCACGTGTCCCAGGAGAGGGCGTCGCCCTAATGGAGAGATCGGTAGGTAGAGTGCCGAGGGCGCCTCTGACCAAGCCCAGTTTCCTCCACGTGTCCTGCTCTTATTGGCCGTTTATTTTGGGTGTAAACAAAAAGTATGAATTCTATTAATAAGTTTTCCAATTCGAACAGTTTAATATAGTGCATAATATTGTGTGGTTGTTCGTCAAGTTTTGAACACCACGATGCCTTTGGCCGCTAGCAACATGTACGTTAGCAACTAGCGGTTGCTTATTTGTGAAGGAAGTGATGCGAGAGAGATCCAAGCCCTGAAGTGGGCTTGAAAGTTGCTCTCTGGTGAATTGCGATAGGCGTGTGATAGATTAATATTTTGCATATATAATCTATCTCTATTTTGCATTGTTTTCATGTGTAATTGGTTAGTTTAATGTGTTTAGTGAAGATTTTGTAGGCCTTCGTTCCTAGCAAGACTCTGGAGCTAAAACTATGTTTTTTGAAGCCTAAGGGACCAAAATGGATAGAATTATCAACTCAACAAAATCTCAGCAACTCATTCTGTCATTTTATCAAACACCTGGAGTGTATCTGTGCAAGTGTCAATTTATACCCACAACTGGTCTCAATGACCAGCGCCAGAAAGATAGAGTTGGAGAAACTTACCAACATTTTTTGGAGCTGAAAGGTATGAAGCTGATGGAGGTGCTAGGTTATGCCTTGTGCATTTGTCGAGCTTTGGTGTCAAAACCCATCTGCATTTGCTGAGGTTTAGCAAGGCTGTGCATCTTGTGAACAATTATTGAGAAAAAAGGGTCAGTACCTTTGTATTGCAATAGGCTTTGAAGAAGAATCCCTTGATTACTTTGATGAAGCACACAAGCCTGGCCTAGACAAGTGTCGCTGGAAATATTAGAAAGCATTTTGCGGCTTTGCATTTGCTGTTCACTTTTGGGAAGAAGCTGCCATCAATCATTTGCTGAAATTGGAGGAGTTGTCGTCATTTGTTGAGCTGTCACAAGGCTGGTTTCCTTCTTCAAGTTGGAAGAATTTTTCTCCAACTACAACTGCGGCTTTTCCCTATATTCTCTGCCCCAAAACAGCCCAATATGAGTTTCCCTATTTTGACTTGGAAATCCTTATTTTCAAAGTCTCAGCCGCACCCATCTCTCCACAAAGCAATTTCCTATTTTGACTTGGATAATTCCCAAGTCTGCCTTAGCCGTACTCTATTCTTTTTTTCCTCCTCTGTTTGGGTTTTGCCTTTTGGCTTTCCTATTATTCATCTAACTCCTAATTAATTATTATTCTTCTTTCTCTTTTGGAGAACTCCTTTGGCCTATAAATACTGAGCTTTAACCTAAAGCCCGGGGAGTTCGGAGGATTATTGGGAGACCATAGACTACAAAGGCATGAGAGAGAGTTTTAGAGAGAAGAAGACAAGACCTGGAGCTAGAGTTGCTGCTGTGCAGAGATTAAATCTTCAATTGGTTTTTTCTTTCCTATGACACTGTTTATCATGGTTTTTATTAAAGTTGTCATGAACTAATTTCTTTTGCTAGGGCTAAGATGTAGCCTAGCCATGAATACTCAATTACTTTAGTCAATGTTAATTCCAAGTATTTTTCCATGTTGAGTATCTATTACCATGCTTAATGCTTTGAATGGTTGGCCAACATTTAATTGTTTTGATGCTAAATTGACGATAGGGATATCCAATTTAGGGTTGCTTCTTGTAATAGACGCCATAAGTTACATGATTACACAGGGATGTTCGTCATGACTTATGTGGTTGTTTTGCAGATTTTTCAAGGAGTTTAATGAGTTCTTATTATCTTAATTCCATCACTAGGGATAGAGTGGGTTGGTAATAAGAATGCTTTTGGTATAACCAGGGATGGAGTATCGAATAAAGTAGGGAAAATCGACTGTCAACGTGGAGAATAATTAGGATTAACATGCTAAGGAAATTGGGTAGAATTGGCTATGGTGAAATCGGAACTCTAGTGCTGTCATAACTTGAATCTTACTACTTTGTTTTTCTATGCTTGCTTTTATTCGTTGTTTTAGTTAATTAATCAACCAAATCTCATCATTCAATTGTTCAAATAAAGTCTTGGGTTAATCACAATTGGTACTTAAATCACTCTTCGTGGGAACGACATTTCACTTATCACTGTATTACTTGTGCGGATTGTGCGCTTGCAATAAATTTCACAACAAGTTTTTGGGATAAATTTCACAACAGCGTGCCACTACTAATGACACTCTCCTAGTAGAAAGAGGTAGTGAGGTGAAGATTAAGCCTATTAAAGTGTTGCGCCCTTGTTTTCTTATCTTCTAATCAAAATCATTGTGCACTAAAGAGGGGAATCTGGCTTTAGATAGGTTCTTTTTTATGCCACAATGAAGAGGACTTTAATATTTCACCTTTTATGGAATAAAATGCAAGATGGATGATGATTTTAGACTGGCATCAGACAAAGGGTATAATAACAAACCTTGCATGAAAAGTGTCCGATGGATGACATAATATCAAAAAGCAATTATATATCCAACAGATACTTGGTAATGAGTACAAATAAAAGTAAAGCTGGTTCCAACAAAACTACAGGAGCCTCATCAGACAGAAACAAATTCCATCGGACATAACTGCAATCTACTTGAGAAAGTGCAGAAGGTATATCTGATGAGAGTTTGTCAAAATATCTGCAGTCAGAACTTGCACGAACCACAAATAAGAGTTTTGATTTAAGTAAGCTGGAAATCGAGAACAACTATCAAATCATACCAAGCGATGCTGGCACAGCATATAGGTTACAAACAATAGCAATGCAATTCCAATAAGGAGTTGTCAACTGGGAACTCAAAGACACGGGGAGCATTTGATTCAAGACTTGGCTTTGGTCTACTGTGAGACACTTTGCAAGAGTTTGAGTCTGAGTTACTTCGAGGTTGTCGAGAGTAAGCGTATTTTGAAGGCTGTTCAAAATAAGTTTGATTGATTCACTGTTGGATCCTTTGATATCAAGGAAAAAGGATGACTTGATGGGCTCTACTACTTCAAACCATAGAGAATTCACAAGATAATGCGCGCATGCCTTTCAAGTTGATCAGAGGAGGTGCTCTTCAATCTCGAACTTTAGGACTATTCTGCAGGTGGCGTCATAATGGGCCAGCTCTGAGTTTTTAACCGTTCTTTACATGTCAGAGATTGAATATTCTCTGTCGAAGCAGACTTCTTTATTGCTTTGCTGGAAATCAGTGCGCGCCACCTGTAGAAATGAAGTTGTTTGAATTGTTTCCGAGCCAAAGCTCAAATTGCTTGTTTGTTAGATGAACTGTAATTAACAATCTTTTAGATTGGTTATTAATCCACTTCAGTTAGTTTTGATTGTAATTTCAAACATTTTCTATCCGAAATGTGGTTGTAACATCGGACATCTCTTATGTCCGAAAAGGGAATGTAGTGCTTGTGTCCAAAACCATGACTGTGGCGTTGGGCAGGTCTGTTACGCCCCGATTCGAAAATAGGGATTACCTCCTAATTAAGGCATGAATCATACCATAGTTATAGAAACAAGCTCCTATAACTATGATATGATACAAATAAAGCCTAACAAACTTATTTAATAAATACAAAGTTAGAGTCGCGGTAACTCAAAGTTAGTTACACATACTAGAGTAATATTCCAATAATTTATTCCTTAATAATTTTACAAACGGTAACTAACAACACTGATCTAGTCCTCTGGTGAAACTTCTCCTTCCTCAGGATTTGCATTGGGACCTACATCATCTATTAGGGTGTGAGCATTTTAATGCCCAGTAGAGTACTGTAACATCCCACACTCAAAGCCAGCTATCACCGCTTATCAAAGTGACATGCATTAAACAATTACCAAATAAAATGTGCTATGCATTTGCAATGATGTCATAAACTCACTCCCTTCTAAACCCACTAATTCATACTTTAAGGTATCAAGCTTGGATGTCTCAAACGTTCATTAATCTTTGTGGAATGATAATAATTCAAATAAAAATAATAATATTTCAAATTTAATCACACGGATAGTAATATTCATCCAACATCACATAATACTCAATAAACATTCATAAAACAAAACAATAGTATTCACTTAACAATATCCACCAAGCAAAACAACAAGATATTCATATTTAGTACTATATATAAACACCAAGATTAAAAGTGATATAGTCTAATCATCTCGTTGCATTTCAATCACTTTCTCCTTCAGAGTGGGTTGTATTATCAAGTTATACAAACAAATTCCATTATCACATGTAGTCACAAGTAGATCATAGTCACAAATAGTCTCCATCATCTTTTCCTTTTGCATTTTTAGACTTGCCACGAGACCTTGAGCCTTTCTGCTTAAAGCATCTGCTATCACATTTGCTTTCCCCGAATGATAATGCAACCCAAAATCATAATCCTCCAAAAATTCCATCCATCTCCGCTGTCTCAAGTTAAGTTCCTTTTGAGTAAAAAAGTACTTGAGACTATTATAATCAGAATATAATTCAAATCGCTCACCATATAAGTAATGTCGCCACTCCTTCAAAGCATGAATAATTGCTGCTAATTCCAGGTCGTAGTTGGGGTAGTTCCTCTCATGAGCTTTTAATTGCCTGGATGTGTACGCCACAACTCTGTCTAATTGCATTAGAACTCCTCCCAATCCATGCAATGATGCATCAGTGTACACTTCATAGCCTACCTCTCTTTTGGGAATGACAAGTATCGGGCAGTGGTCAATCGAGTTTTTAATTCCTGAAAGGACTTCTCACACTCATCTGTCCAATTAAACTTCACTTCCTTTCGAGTCAACTTGGTCATTAGTGCAGCTAAATCGGGAGAAATCCTTTATGAATCTTCGGTAGTACCCTGCCAATCCTAGAAAACTTTGTATTTCTATGATATTTTTGTGTGGAAGCCAATTTAGTACCGCCTCCACTTTAGAAGAATCTACTGCAACACCATACTCGGAAATTACATGTCCTAGGAATTTCACCTACTGTCGTGTTCTACCTTACTTATTGCCTTGCTCACAGGGTTTCTGTGTTCTGCCTTACCTACTTTCGTGTTCACACGATTTAAGTGTTCAGCTTTTATGTGTTCTTCTATGTGCCCTATTTGTTAGGGTTTTTCAATTGTTTCACTTGTGGTTTATGACAAGGCCTTCGCTATAGTTGTTCGATTAGTCAATGTTGAGTATGGTGTTCTATGACTCGCTTGTCAAGTTGGGCATGCGAAATATCTTTGCCCCAACTTAAGGGGGAGTGTTGGCAAGTCCATACTTAGTTAGGATTTTGGTTACTTACTCATTTATCTAATCCTATTATAATTGAGATTTATTTCCTATTGTAATTTGGATGTATTTCTTATTTTATTTAGGGTTGTACTTCCTTATAAATACTTCCATATTGGAGAAGAATAAAGATATGAGCAGATATGAGCAGAGGTGAGCATATCTGAATATTTGCCCTACTTTGTTTGACATAATAATTTGTCACCATCGATTTTATTGGCGCTTCTTCAAGAATCATTTCTATTATAAAAATTAAGCAACACCCGCATAAAATTTTAGTTAGATTTAAATTTATTCTCTACACCCATCACTTCTTCCTAAATTATCCTCACTAACCTAAACCAATCACACATACATTTTATATTCACACCCCCACAAACCCGAATTTTCCAACAACAAAAAACCACCATTTTAGAAAACCCCATCACTTATGAACCCCATGACTTTGTGACAAACACAGAGCCGGCCTTGGCCCAGGGCTACCAGGGCTACAGCCCGGGGCCCAAAGCTGAGGAGGGGCCTAATTTTTTTTTTTAAGCCTATGTATATGTGTATATAAAAAACAAAATAATAATAAAAGAAATAAAAAGGAGAATCCAAACCGTACCTGTACCAAAGAGGAAGCCAAATCAATCTTCAATCACTTTTAATATTCTCAATCTCAAGAAACGTATTGAAGATTAAGTAAAGTCAATTATTATTTATTAATTATATAATCTATATATATAAAGCAAAAGGCAGAGAATTGTGAAACATTCAAAATACCAGAAAATGCCCTTGGTTAATTCAAACATTAAGAATTGAAATTATTAATTACATGAGGATAATATGGTAAATTCACAATTAAAAAATTAAATTTAAAAACAAAATCAGATAATGGATCCGACTTTTATGGAAAATAACTACTCATTTTTTTCTTTTCTTAATTTCTAAAAACTAAAATATAATATAAAACAAGGATCGAAAAAACATGGGGAAATCAAGTAATCAACAGACCTTCTTAGCCATAAAAAGAAGAAGAAAAAACCCAATCAAGAAGTTCATAACGCAAGCAAATTTTTTTTTTCTTTTGGTGATTCTCGTCTTCTCTAATACAAAGTTAGAAAACAAATCATCCACAAGCTAGACCAAGTGCCTTTCTTTGAAGGTAATTTTATTTATTTATATAATATATAGAATCTAGATGTAAATTTTTTGTAAATTGTAATACATATTTTTATTAACTTTTTGTTTTAAATTATTTGATTCAACAGAAAACTTGGTTGGGATTATTGTTCTTTATAATTGGAAGTTTCAAGTTGAAGAAAATATGCTCAAAATCCAGGTTTTATTGTTCTTCGTTAATTAGTTTTATTATTTTTTATTGTGTTGTGTTTATTATAAAAATTAAAAAATGTTTCCTAATAAACAATTTTCTGGAAATCTCAAGAGACAAAGAAAGAAAAAAGAAGAAGAATTGCTCAAAATTTAAGAGGATCTTTGAATAAATATTTTGTTAAACAATCCAATGCTTCACTTGAAATCTTTGAGTAAATTCTTATAATTTTAATAAAAATAATTAGTTGATAAATATATATATATATATATATATTTTTTAATTTGGGTTTAATTTGTATAAAAGGGCACACTTTAGAAAATTTGCCCTGGGCCTTAGAAAACCCAGGACCGGCTCTGGATAGACATGAACCCTAAGGCTAACCCCATCAGTTTTGCAACAATACACTGAATTGCCAGCATATTTATTAAGTGCTTATTGAACATTTCAATATCTACCTACCGAATTGTGAATTGTTATTCAGTATCTACATTTCAATAATTAAAAGCAATTAATTATAAATGCTAAAAATTAGGAATTTGACAAGTAAGGTAGATGGCATAGCTTGTAAATATTTTATAATACTAGGACAACTATTAACCTATATTCAAATTTGGGTTTTTCATATAAGTTGAAAAATAGGTGAGTTTATGTCTGGAATATAAGAGTTACAAGGGCCTATTTTTGGCTTTAAGTTAATATGAATAGTTTCTTAAGGGTCAAAAGTAGTATTTAAAAATAAGAACATGGGTAAGTTAGTTCAAAAAAAAATTGTATTAAATGTTTTCCCAAGTGGGGGGAAAAAGTTTCCCAAAATTAACCAAGGGTATGAAATTCCCACTTACCTGGGAAGCCCATACCCATGAATCCATAATTTCATTCACAAGAGTGCACATGCCAAACATGGGAATGCAATTTGAAATTCTCGAGCTCCTAAACTTTGAACCAAACGCATCCTTAAAGCCCGTTTCGGAAATTGATTACTTTCTCATGTTTGGTAAGTTCAGGCATGGGAAATGGCTGCGTGGCACATGGAAAAATAGGGGAGAGGGGAATGTAACCCTCTTCCTCCCTTAGGTTTAATTTTCCCTTCCCATAGAAATTTTGGGAAAACAAGCCAACATTAAGTGCACACTTTTCTTGACTATTTTGTCCCCATTAATAATTTAGAATTACAATATAGCATTAAATGCATTCTTTTATTATTTCATTTCATGCGGATATAATTGGAAAATTAAACAAACTTTGTTTTACATTCCTGCACCAACCAAACATGGGAAAGGAAATAAAGTGGTATTTCCCGATTACTTTCCCAACATTACCAAACATGCTAAATGAATCTTCCATTTCTCATCTCTTGGGAAATAACATGAGAAATAATTTCCCACCAAATCTCTTTTGTGAACCAAACGGGTCCTTAATGTAAATGAACAGTATTGATTACACACTTATCAAATTTAAAATGCATTACATAAGTGTTTTAAATTTTGAATAGATATAGAATAAGCAATCTCACAAAATTATTAAGAGTCAAGAAGATTTAAACTCTTAATTAAAAAAAAGTTATTTATAAAAAAAAAAAAAAACGCTTCAGATTCAGGGGTTTCCCCCCGGATCTCATCGAATCTTCAATGTTTTTCAACTTCTAGTGGACCTATGTCGATCTACTCTTCTTTTGGTTGATCTATTATCGCAAATCTGGACTAGCTTTGGTTGTGCCTCATCTTGCGAGGCTACTCTTTGAGATATTGCAGAGAAGAAAGTCATGCCGGTTAGCGGCTAGTTTTTGTCTTTGAAGTCATTAGACTATATTCGGGGAAATTATGGCTATTGAAAAGGGTTTTAAAAAGTTATTTTTGAGTTTGATTCTCTATAGAGCGTTTTAGCTTTTCGGCTGGCTCAGGTCACTGAGGAAGTTTTACCCATGGTTGCCATATTGTTATTGGGATGTCTCCCTTTACAGTATGTGTCCTTTGTACTCTTTATTCTATTGATCTAATAAAATTCTATCGACTTTTATAAAATAAAATAAAATAAAAATGCATTTACATAATGACATTAATTGGAATCCTAGAAAATAACAAATTAACAATCCAAGCCAAATAACAAATCCTCCTTCCCTATAAATAAAAGATACAATTGCGCACTTCACCATATAACCAAAACATTAAATTCATTAAAAAGTCGCTTTTGTGGCCTTTTCTCACAACCAAACCATGGCTGGCCTGCACTACAACTTCTTTCCTACTGATTTCTTTTACCCTCGCACAAAGCCTATGGCCTTCGACAGCACCAGTCCCAGTCCCAAAGATCAACTTCTTCTTCCTCTTCAAACTTCTAACAGAGATCGCCATGTAGTGGAAAATCTTCAACAGCCCTTAAAGCCCACAAGCCATGGAGTTGGTCAAACTAACAACAGCCTCCATCAGTACAAGGTACTCAAAGCTATTACTTCCATAAGCCAAAGCAAAGAAGGTGGCTCATACAACCGAAGAGCCTTCACAGACAACTGAAGATAGATGATATTGAATTGCCTTCGTGCTCATGTTTATGCTTTTGTATTTTCAAAAATTGTTATTGATATATAATCCTTCTGTTTGATAGGTTCTCTATCTTTGGATTATTAAATTAAGGATTATAATTTGCAATACTCCTTTTGTTCTTTAAAAAGAATAATGAAAGGTTTCAGTTTCTACTGAGGTTATAATAACACATCAAAGAGGCCTTTTTGTTTTTTTGGACAAACATCGTAGAGATTCGTGTAAGAGCATCTTCAGCTTATATATGTCAAATCTAAATATGAAATGACGAGAACTGAAGGAGAAAACTACTTCAGTTTAGTAGTCAAATTCTATATGGATTTGGAAACAAAAGCAATGTAGACAAAGATGAAAACTGAAGGAAAAAACTACTTCAGTTTAGTAGTCAAATTCTATATGGATTTGGAAACAAAGGCAATGTAGACAAGGATGAAATGTCAAATGTTTTGTTTAATTATTACTTTTTTATATGTTGGGCCCTACAATTATTTACTTCCGTTAACACTTGATTTCAGATGATTAACCAAGGACTTTGATCGGGTCAAAGTCAGACTTCTATTGGTTCTGAACTGAAAGAGTGGTCTTCTCTTCTCAGTCAAAATTATCTGCACATGGGATAGAACGAGTCATCAAAGAGGTAATGGTGTGGTACCAACCAACCATCTTCGATGCCAAAGTCAGAATGCAGTAAACGGAGTGTTTGAGGGAGCAAATGGACAGATTGTCAAATTACCATTTAATTAATCGAATCTAAATTTTACACTTTACATGTCACATAAATATGAACTGTAGCTTATGGAGTTGCGAAATTTAATTAAAGTCTTTTTTTGGGATGTAGAAAGGTGATGGAGGGTTGACCGAAATGGGAGTTTTTTTTACTATATGGGATGGGTTCAGTTCGGTTACCAAACCGACGGTGGTCAGAATGCTACAAATGGAACTCCCACTTTGCAGATTGTCGGTTGAACCGACGGTTTCGATCATAACGATTTGGAGAGAGAGAGAGAGAGACCTGAGGAGATTGAGAGAGATCGAGAGACAGAAATTTAAATGTGTCCTTAAATTGCTCTGAATTGAAAATACAATGATAAAATTAAAAAAACTGAACCTACGAGGACCAAAGTGGTAAAATCGGCAAACTATAGGGATCAAAAGTAACCTTTATATTTTGAATTCAAGAGATCTTACTATAATATTTATTTCAATATCTTGAGAAATTGAAGGGAACTAAAAAATTTGGGGCACAATGGATAAGTCTAATTGAGACTTTTCTTGATCAAGTATAGCATGCAAGGAATACACACTAGGCATCGGGGAAAAATCAATGCCTTTTGTTTTCCCAATGGCTATGTAGTGTAGTCTATTAGCAAATTTGTAGTAGAGACAGGTGAGAGATAGTGTCGAGGTTTTTTTTGTAGGGGTTAATTATGCTAGAATCCACCTAGAGGTGTTTTAGCCAAACGAAAAGGAATTTTTATTAATATATCTACAAACAACAAATTCAAAAACATATAAAGCAATACAATTAAGTTGAATTATTAAGTAAAAGAAAAATAGCCTGAAAATAGGAATAAAACATAATTATATGTACAAGGGGTGAACTAGCTCAAGGGCATTTGGGGCCTCCTCTCTTGGTCTTCCAGTTGTTATAGCAAGGACAGAATTGCTTGTTCCCGTAGGTGCCTGGAGGCACGCACAAGCACTTAGCGCAGCACTTTTGGCAGAAAAACAAACATGGCTTCTTGTATTGTGTGTTTGAGCATCTTGTAGAGCAACGCGGACCACACTCTGTACAAAATCATGTTAAACTTCTATCAATAACTTTTCTTTTTTTTCTTTTTGGTTAAATAAAACAATTGATTTTAAAAATTAAAAAAAATTTATATGGCTGATTAGGATCTTTACCTTGAGGTTGAAGGCTGCCTTCAGTGATTCCATTCTGAATTTTTCAAGAAAAAAGAGGTAATTAATTAAATTGGGAATTTAAATTAAATATCAGACAAAAACATATCAAAAATTGAAGCAGAAAATGCCAGTAGATATATAATTTACCATCGTGTGGTTGTTACTGCCTTGGGGCTGTGGTGCTGGAGCCTCAGTGGAGATAGTAGCCTGCAACATAAATTTTTACGAAATTTGCAAATGAATAAATCAGATAGAGGTGGGGAGAAATTTCAAAATGTTTAAGTTCTGATGGGATAGACTTGCATGCACTCAATAATACCATTGAATAACACAATCTTCTTGTTTTAATTTTCTTTTAAATAATCCTACTGCAATTATATATCTCTGCTTCAAAGTACAACATGCAAATAGTTCAACAGTTCAATGAGAGACTTGAAATTTCTTAGGGTGATTAGGAATGCAGGCCTGTATAATATATACAGATGAAAATGAACATAGATATAAGGGAGGGTGGCACAGAGAGAGAGAGAGAGAGAGAGATATCAAAGATTAATTGATTGCTTACATGGTTCTCTACTATTAAGAAATGAAGCATAACAAGGCAGAGCATCACAATCCTTAGAGTCCTTTCCATTGCCATCATTGCCTACTGTATATATCAGAAAAGAGAAGTGCTGGCTACTATGACTCAAAAAGCAACTTGAGAGAGAGAGAGAGAGAGAGAGAGAGAGAGAGTTATATGTTTTCCTGAAGTGTGGTGTTAGGACTACAAAGGACTATTTATATACAGGATTGTTAAATTTGCATCTCTCTAACTGATAGATTTAGCTAGAGAATTCTATGGATGTAAACATTGAAAGGTATATGGTCTGACATATTGCCAGAGATCAAATCACATTTTTGTCCTTGTAGTTTAGCCCAAACTAAAGAATTTTGTTGTTTTCACCATGTCTTTTTTGTACAACTTTACTTGAATTCATTATCAGTGTACAGTTTATGCATCTCTTGGGGTAAAATAAAAATAAATTAATAAGGCATTCTTCTTTTGGTAAATATATGAAAGAAAAATAAAATGCTTTGTTGTACCCAAAAAAGAATCTATAGGCATTCCATATTCAATTAGAGTTAGTAAATACTGTGGCAGAGGTAGCAGCAACTATGGAGGAGAAAAGACAAAATAAATTGTCTTTGAATTTATGACCTAGTCACATGTGATGAGAAGTTGAGAACCATATTTGCAAGCAACAATTATAGCATTATGGATGTTACAATTTTGCATGCTAGTATTAAATAACAAAGTTTAAAATGAACCTAAATTTGAATCGATCAAACACTTTCCCGTTATTCGGTGAACAAAATTTGGTGTCTAATAGCAAAAAGTTTGTAACTCAAGTGATTAAAAGCAGTTATTCTTGCATCTGTTCGGATCTCCTTTCTCCAATATCATTTGTATAAGAAAAAAAAACAAATTCAGTGTCTAATACAATACAATCCAAGTAAAGGAAGATGAAAACTGACATGACCTGAATTGTGATAGGATATAGGGATTGGTATATATTCCTTCTTTCGATTCTCATGCATGTGAAATAATGGTAATGTGAAAGCGATCGCATACAACCTCCCACAAGACACATGTACATTCACATGACCCTGTTACTGTTGGGTTTCTAATGCACAACAAATGTACCACTAAAGCACAAAAAATATAATGTTTTTATAGAGCTTGGGAACCATACAATCACCTATCTGCTGTCCGAAACCATTGCCAGTGTAAGAGCCCTTTCTTTTGCACTCTCTCAACTCAATGCCCGTGACCAATTTTGTATTTGCTTCCATTTTCTTTTCTGTATTTTTGGAAGAGAGAGAGAGAGATGGTGTTGAGATGATGAGTAGTTGGCTGGTTGGTTATGTTAGTTTGGTCTCGTGAATCATTGTCGTTGCTTAGGCAAGAATCCAAGGACAGCAAGCCCACCATTGCAGACTTATAGCCATTGTTTATTGTTTTCTTTACACGCTGTTTTTAAAATTTTTTTTCTCTCTGAAAATTTGAATCTGCAAGTACGAAGCTTCACCAAAAAAAAAATGGATTTGACAAGAAAAAAAGAAATTGATACGAAAAAAAAACACACTCGCCAATAACCAAAGGAGGGGATAGTGGAGCGTCCATGGAGAGTGTAGGTGGAGTGCCAGTAGAGAAGGTGAGAGGAGATGGTGGTGGAAGGAAGGGGAGAGGGGATGAGTCACGTTGGGTAGGGTTTCTGTTTCCATTTTTCTTTTTTTTAATTAATAAATAATATAAAAGAAATTAAAAAAAATACAAATAATTTAAATTGATGTGATTGCCACTTCATCTACTAATTTTAATTAATGTGATTGTTGTTTCAAATTGAATATTACAAAGTCTCTTTTAGATATTTAATCGAACACATGGTGGGCACCAATAGAGGAGCAAATTTCGTCCACCCCAAAGAATTTTCTGGCGATGAAAGGTGCAACTGCCCCTCTTTGCTCATGTGTAGGACCACCAATGTGAGTATCTATGTGAATATTGAAAATGAAAAAAAAATGAAAGATGTCATGTTGCTTAAGAAGGAACTTCAGTTCATATGCAACTAAACTGTGAAGCCAATATGGCAAGTATTGAATAGCTTTTTACACTCTTTGAAAATTCGCATTACTTGTTAAATTTGGCAGTCCTCATTAGTAAATTATCGACTATATGTTTTGGAAAAATAAAATGATAAAATAGAAGTCTGTAAACTCCAATTATTTTTATATATAAAAAATAGAAGAAGTAGGACTTGTTCAATATATGATATGTGTATATATAAACATGTGTTGGCTTATAAGTGTAATAGAAAATAAGATAGTACTTAGCTGTGAATACAGAAACCAAACCAGAAATTAAATGGTATGTTTACTTATCAGGAATGGGTAAAGTCATGAATCGGGGAACTTACATAGGATAATCAAGGAATGTAGGAATCGAATCAACTACTCCCCTTAGTTGATCTCATTCCCAATTTTGAGGGTATTCAATTATGCATTTTAACTTATAATCCACATAATTTTTTATTCCTTATGTGTTAGTAAACACAAGGGAAGTCATGAGTTAGAATCATTCCAATACCCATGTATAAACACAGGAGAAATAAAAATTAGAATCATTCCAATATCCATTCCAAATAAGTAAATATACTGTAATAGTATCTCATCTCTCTCGCATGACTTGACTCTCTTAATTATCTTCCCTTTCCTAATACTCATATATAACTGACAACTTTATTGTTATTATTTTTTTTCTTTTAACAAAACACAAATGCAAGTGGAAACTAGCAGCTGGAAACTTCACCCAATACCCTCTCCAAACTCAAGCCCATTGAGCCCAATGCTCTTAAGCACCCCGCATCCAAGCCCGTTCAGACTAAAACAAAAATAGATGAAAGGTCACCTCAACATCCCTCCCTCCCTACGATTTGCAGCCGCTCCCATATCCCTTCAGTCCTCACCATCTGCCACAGCCAGTGGCCGCTGCTGCCACTTCCACCTTTGTAAGTTCTTTTTTCTTCTTCAAAACAATTCTCCGAAATTCTTTCTATTTTCTTCGAAATTCTTCTTTTCTTCTTTATCTTCTTCTTCGTTCAATTGAATTTTTTTCCTGCTTCTTTCCTATTTAGGGATTTAGGGTTCTTATAAAGAAGAAACAAAAAATGGGTTTTTTGGATTTTGACGTTACAGACTTGCTTGTTGGAAATATATGGGAAGACGATTTGCTTATATTGGTTGTGTTTTGATATTCAATAGCAAGGAGCAGGTGGCGTAACTGGATTTTGAAGTTTTTGAACTTGACTATTGAATGACTGCTCGGATTTCCGTCTCTATATAAACCGCCCTCCGCTCTCTCTCACTCACACGTATTTCTCGCGCTCGGGTCAATCACTTCACCACAAATTTCGCACGCAGATATTTTCTTCTTCTTCGCTCGAAGCTTCGCAGAGGTAAAGAAAACAAGTTCTCCAATTTTCTTCTTGATAAATTTTTTCGCTTGCTTTTTTGTTAATTAATGGATCTCTTGGTTTACGAACATGCTTCTACTTTGTGTTTGGTTGCTGAGAAAACGAAAAATGGAATCTTGAACGATAGAAAACTAGGTTTTGGTGTGGGAACGAAATTAAGGCCAGAAGGTTCAACTGATTATGTAAAAGATGCTGTTGAGTGAATGATTTAGCTGTATAAGGGTTTGGTTTGTCTTTACCTTTTCTGATTGGTTAGATCTGGTTGTGTTTGGTTGTTCAGAAAGCACAAAATTGGTGAAGGAAATTGAAGATTTGAAAATCGGATTTTTTTTTAAATTTATTTGATCTATGGCTTTTGATGACTATGATCTTTGAAGAACTTTTTCGTATTTAATTTTAAAGATTAAAGATTTTTTTAAAATTCTTTTTGTAATTGGATGAGCTTTTTGGTTTATGTAATTATCCATTTCATATAGAAATGTTTGGATTCGGGTTGATCTTATGAATTGCATTTGCTGTCTTCAATTAGATGAATTCATTGTTGTATCAAAACGATATTTTCGAACAGGAAATGAGTAGTGTGGGGGATGTTGGCAAGAGTTAGTAATAATGGTAACATGATAGATGTACCATCAATTTTCTATTTCAATTTTTTTTTTTTTTTATGTATGTTATGTTAATTGACTTTTGTATTGTATCATATCGTATCGTATCAGCATACCTGAACTCGAACCCGTGCAACATTTGTTCCTAATCTCTATGTTTTCCACTTATGAAATTGCTTTAATCTCAGGTACTTGGCTATGATTCAAAATGGATGCGCCATGCCTGCTGGGTGTAGTTCTGTGAATTCCAGAGTATGTAAGCCATCAAATACTAGTGGTTTTGTCTTGTCATGCATTCCTCGTTTTCAAACTGGGGCGGCTTCTCCATGCATCAGTTCATGGAGAGCTCATCAGGACGGTAAGTCTTGGTTGTATATTAGACTCTCAATGTTCTAGGCCTTCAATTTGCATTTCCACGGTTTTAATTCCTATATGAAAAATATGTTATATATTTATCAATTTGAGGCCGCATCTGTTGATGTGTTTCACAAACACTCCACCTATTATGTACTCACACAAACACACATCAGCTCAAATAGACTTTTTCATGTCATTATCAACCCATAGGGTGAGCTTAGTATTTGTTTTCATTCAATGTTATCTTGATTATAGCTATGCCACTTCTGCACCATTGTACCGTATCGAGCCCATTTTTAAGCGGGGATCAAGGTAGCTTGTTACGTACAATCCCCTTGTTGCCAAGCCGATGCAAAACTCGTATGGCCCCTCGAGCATCCAAGGATGTCCCATACAGTTTTCGGTTCCCTCCAATGACTAAGAAGCCAAAGTGGTGGTGGAGAACATTAGCATGCCTCCCCTATTTAATGCCCCTACATGAGACATGGATGTATGCTGAGACAGCCTATCATCTACACCCTTTCCTGGAAGACTTTGAATTCCTTACTTACCCATTCCTGGGGGCCATTGGGAGGTTGCCCAGCTGGTTCTTAATGGCATACTTTTTTGTTGCGTATCTTGGAATAGTGAGGAGAAAGGAATGGCCACATTTCTTCAGATTTCATGTGGTGATGGGCATGTTGTTGGAGATTGCCTTGCAGGTCATAGGGACTGTGAGCCGATGGATGCCACTTGCTATCTACTGGGGTAAAGTAGGGATGCACTTCTGGACAGCCGTTGCATTTGCTTACCTATTTACGGTGTTGGAATCCATACGTTGTGCTCTTGCTGGCATGTATGCAGATATCCCCTTCGTTTGTGATGCTGCATATATTCAAATTCCGTATGACTAATACGTGAAGGAGAAAGTATAAGAGAAAGAAGGATTTGCTTTGCTTGCCTTCCTTCCCATCTGTTTGGATTTTGTTGTATGAGATGATAACTTGTTAGCCGGAATAGTTTTCTTTTGTGTAAATGTTCTAATTGGGATCAGTTGGGTTTGTGTTGTAGCAGAATGCTCATTCGGGTGTTTGCTTATTCCATTGTTAATCAGATTCAGAATTAGTGTTTTGTTATTTCTCAATTTTCCAAGTAAATGATTCTTTGACTTGATTAGCCAAAGCTTAGTAATCGGATTCCGTCTTAGAATGCAAGAACCGCGTAGTATGCCTTCCGTCCAATTATTGTAGTCTAAATTGCATTTTTTTTTTATACCCGCTATTCAGTTTCATTTTCAATCTTGTCACTATTATTCCCATTTTTGTAATCATGTCTTTGCAATTTGCTAATGTGTGTGTTCAATCCCAACATAATCCTAATTTCTGTCAGATACGAATAGAACACGTTGAACATTAATCCCAACATAATCCTTGTTTCTAGGCATTGTAGTTTGTTGGTTTTACCATTTTGGTCTCTGTTGTTTCAGTTTTATCGATTTACCATGAAGTTTTAAATCCTTCACAATAGAGTATGTTACAAATTATGTCATATTTCTTCCAATTCTGACCAAAATTATGTCCAAAATACCCCTCTACGTCAAGGACACGTGCTTACTCTATCACAAATTTGGGTAAAAAATTTGGACGTGTCATTGAAAGTCATTTATCAACCCAGACAAGGCATGGTGTAGCCCATGCTTTGGCTCAATTTGGGTTGTGCAAGAGGAGTAATTTTTGAGTGTTCCGGGTACACCAAGTGGCTGGTGTATCATCCAATAGACGGAGGACATATGAAATATTTCCAATACAGCCCACCACATGTCATAAAAAGAAATGCAATAAGTTGGACAATAATTCCACATGTCCTATGTTTATTGGATGATACACCATTCACGTGGTGTACCCGGAACATATAAAAATTTCTCGTGCAAGAGAAAGCTCTTTGTATGGGAGGATGCAACGCCGTCGTGGTCAGCACCATTATTAGAAAACGACATGAAGGGCGATGTTAATTGCTTTTTTTTCCTTAACCAAATTTTCCTCGTAAATTTTTTAAGGTAAGGGGGTTGTATCCTGAGATGTTTTCATAGTCAATGAAGCATCTTTATAATAAATAAATCACCATAATTGAAACCAGAAGATCCAAAGTGAAAAACTCGACAAACTACAAGAATCCAAAGCGACTTTTGCGAATTATGTAATTAGGCCAAATCATAATGAAGTTGCTACAACAATTATAAAAGTACTAAACGAGTGTAATTTATGGTGACATCTTAAATTTATAATTAGATTAGTGATAATGATGGGAGGAGGGCGTGATTGAGATGTACACGGTTTTGCTTGGTAGGATATGTCTTGTGTCCTTCTCATCATACGATTCATATCCGCTATCTTAACCTAACCCCCCACACCCCATGTGCCATACGCGCATTATCTGGAAGCGGAGAAAACCAGTACGAACCTTGCCCCCACCAAAAAACGGCACGTCATTACTTTCACAAAATGATATCAGCCGTTGATAAAAATAAGCATATCTCCCGGCCGTCGATTAGGTGATTTGTGTTGGAAAAGTCTAACATGGCTCTCACATGAACGGGTCCCACTTCCACTCCTGCATTTCATTTATTAATTAATTGAAGTCATTAAACAAGTCATAATACAATAATCCGGGGTGTTAAGACTCAAAATACAAGTTTCTAGAGCTTTTGATGACGAGTAAGAGGGTGCAATCTTGACCCTTCAAGATTGCGTTGCGTAGGCCCCATTTTGTACCAACGGTTGTGATTGGATTGTCATAACCATGACGATGGACCGCTCACACATGAGAGATTTACCTCTTTTGTCTTTCTCAATGAAGGCATTGTGCCCAACAAGACTCGTATCATCATATCCACTAAAAAATTCGACCAAAATAAAAGAAGAAAAAAAACATCAAGACCCAAGGCTCAAGTGAGTGATGGATTTCAAATATCTTCCTTAAGATTTCCAGGCATATGGAAAAATAGAACCAAAAACTTCTATTGTTGAAAGGTGATTCAAAAATTCCCATCCAAGTGCTACATCATCAAATCCCTATTTTTTGGAGTCTTTGTACACTTGTTCAAGATATTTGAAAGTGTTTTAAAATTTTAGTTATTTCTCATTGCGTCGTGTTCATCGAAAAACAAATTAGTGGGTGGTATCCTTGCAAAATATGAACACGGTTATACGAATTCTTATATATTCTTTTTGATCGATGTACGAATCCTTATATTTGGCGTGAAGAAGTTTTACATAGACTGCAATTTGATAGGTATTTTATAAAGATCCCTCAAGGACCTTCTTTGTACATTTTTGTTTGTTTGAAAAAAAAAAACACTAGAATGGAAAAAAAAAACACTAGAAAAAAAACATGGAGATACCAAAAATATAGGCATATTTGCAAATTGTTTTGATTAAATAAAAAAAACAAGAGAAAACAAGTAAAAGCATCTCCAAGGGGATTTGATATGGGCTCTTCAATTCTTATCATTTTATGTTTTTAGGGCAATTTGAAGTACCATGTTATAATCAATAAATTTAGCATAACAAAATTCTTACCCAACTAAATTTCTGGTTTTCCTTCATTTTACGTAAATTATGGTTTCCCTAAATTTGGTTTTTCCCTATTGACTCAAGTTTAAATTATTAATTTATAATCATCTATGAGAACAAAATTAACCAAATATCACTAAACTAAATTATCGCTCCGCTAATCTAAATTACAACTTGAAATTCCTAAAGTTAATGATTTAAATTAAAGATATATTTTAATTTCCCTTTTAATGATGAGTAGTCCATGTACTATTTCAATCTCATCATTTTCGTCTCGATTCTTTCAATTCAATCAATGTCATCCTATCCTCTTATGATGCACATAAACTGTCATGTTGAACATAAAAGTCTTATTCTTTGCCAAAACTGATCATATGTGAGGCTCATAATCGACTTCTTAAGAATAAACTCGTCTTTATACTCTCATTAACTAGTTTTTATATTGATCATGTGTCTCACACGTAATTTCTTTTTACCAAATTTACATAAAATATAACATTGATGTGCAACATAAGAATATAAGAGGGATATGGTCGACTTGAAACAAAAATGACATGTTTAAAATTGTACATGAGTACTTCCAAAAAATAAAAAAAACATGAGTAGAAAACCTTTTAATTTTATTAACTTGGTACTAAACATGATTTGGAATACCGAACTGGCGCAGGCAACAAACCAAAAAACGGGCTCACATTTTTCACGATGGGTTTTGTGGCAACGTGGCATAGTCGTGTCGGTTCTGAGTCCTGACCCATCCAGTCAAAGTCAATGAACAACAGCTAGTTACCGTGTGACAACGATCAGGCGATCAACGGCTGAAAACAGTTGTAGAAGCTCCAAAATCAGCAGTCCGTACAGAACAAACCAGTGGCTGGCTCGGTATACCCGAACCTTAGGTTCGTAACTCCCAACCACAGAGGCTCGTATTTTCGTCTCTATATAAACCGCCCTCCCCCACTCTCTCGCTCTCACACGTATTTCTCGCCCTCTGGTCAATCCCTTCACCTCAAATTTCTCACCCAGATATTTTCTTCTTCTTCGCTCACAGCTTCGCAGAGGTAATGAAAACAAGTTCTCCAATTTTCTTCTTGATAAATTTTTTCGCTTGCTTTTTTGCTAATTAATGGATCTCTTGGTTTACGAACATGCTTCTACTTTGTGTTTGGTTGCTGAGAAAATGAAAAATGGAATCTTGAACGATAGAAAACTAGGTTTTGATGTAGGAACGAAATTAAGGCCAGAAGGTTCAACTGATTATGTAAAAGATGCTGTTGAGTGAATGATTTAGCTGTATAAGGGTTTGGTTTGTCTTTACCTTTTCTGATTGGTTAGATCTGGTTGTGTTTGGTTGTTCAGAAAGCACAAAATTGGTGAAGGAAATTGAAGATTTGAAAATCGGATTTTTTAAATTTATTTGATCTACAGCTTTTGATGGCTATGATCTTTGAAGAACTTTTTCGTATTTAATTTTAAAGATTAAAGATTTTTTTTAAATTTTTTTGTAATTGGATGAGCTTTTTGGTTTATGTAATTATCCATTTCATATAGAAATGTTCAGATTCTGGTCAGTGTTTCTAGATTTTAAAAACTTTTGGTGGGAAATTTATTAGATTTATATAAAATCAACAATTGTAATGATTTTCAAAGGGACACCATAATGGTTTAAGCCATCAGTTTCGCAAGGCTGATCTGGATTTAAACCATGGTGGTGTTGGAGATTTTTAATAATTGAGTATGCAAACAAGTGCATTGCTTAGAAACGGGTTGATCTTATGAATTGCATTTGCTGTCTTCAATTTGACAAGTACTTGTATGGGAGAAGATTTGGTATCTCATTTACTGCATTTTTCCTTTACAGTTGAATTGCGCTGTAGCCAAAGATGGCACTGGTTTCAGGAGGATCAACGTTGAACCCGAATGCCCCTCTCTTTATCCCTGCTGCTCTTAGGCAGGTGGAGGATTTCTCCCCTGAATGGTGGCAACTGGTTACCACTTCCACATGGTACCACGACTACTGGCTCAGTCAACAGGGTGAGGATGGCTTCTATGATAATGCCCAGGGTGACTTTGACAATGTTGCAGATTTGCTTCCGGAGACCTTTGATCTCGATGCTGGCGAGGACTTCTCCAGTTTAGAAGCTCAGTTTGAGGAGTTCCTTCAATTGTCTCAGACTGAAAGTAAAACTGGTATGAACAACTACTCCAAGAGAATGTAGATTATTGGCAATTGGGATGTAAAAATTTGATGCAGTTTCCGAAATGCTGTTAAGACTGTTGGACTCAAATTTTCTTTTGGAACAGCAGGGTTGGAAACAAGTACTGCGGTCTTGAAGAATTTGAAATCACTGGAAGACAGACGTTCCCCAGTGGAGCCAAGGAGGTATGCTGAGAAGCCTGCCAAGCATGTGAGCCCGAAATGCAGCCCCCGCTTCATCCAGCAGCCTCGTTGAAAGCAGCTAGCTTGTCGTGACTTCTTCCTTATGTAGTTTAGCCAATGGCAGAACCCAAGTAATTTGTAGTTTTTCCGTTCCCTGTAATTTCTGTATAGAGCAAGGTTGAAACACTTGCTTCCATCCTTGTTCATTCCGATGCTCTTTCTGTTCAGTTTTACTAAAAATACCTTCGGGGTACGAAACTTGTAAAAAAAAAAAAGTTTAACAAGAGAAGTAAAAAGAGAAAATTTTATAGTTCTTGATGTGTATCAAACTTAAGTTTTGGCAATTGTTAAGCTTATTTAGAAAGCTTGCGCAACATTTAACATGTTAGGA
Source organism: Prunus avium (assembly GCF_002207925.1). The sequence continues at coordinate 379,584 of NW_018922672.1, forward strand.
GTTTCCTGCTAATGAGTTTTTGGACCACGGTCTTTACTAGCATTTTTACAAGTTTAATTAAGCATTTAATTCTCTAATTAGACCCATAATTTGTTCATCATACTACACCAAAGAAATTTTTTTTCGTCAAATTCTGTTTTCATCCCTCGACAAATCGTGCCACATTTAATTTAATTTCTCTCAAATTAAAAAAAATAAAAATAAGAAACACCAATCATATTCCCCTTCTACACTTGCTTGGGAAAATCTTCTCCTAAAAGAAGCAATTCAGCCATCGCCAACTTCCTTAGGTCATCTAAAATCTTGTGATTCAATATAATTTGCACCCCCTTCAACCGATCATCTCAGAAGGAGCTGTCATTCAAAACCCTCCTCTCAATTCCTAAACTAGGAAACAATATTAATGATTTATATAATCCCACCAACATACTTAACGCTATAGGTTTGCGCAAAACAATGTCGGCGTACAATCATTTTTCCTTCGATTAAACTAGAGGAACTGTTCCTTTAAACACTGCGACTCGCTTCTCAGAGCTACTAGATTGACCAGGTTTCCAGAAGAAATTGATGCAGAGCAATCATGCTTATCTTCTCTTCAAATGGACGCCTCAGAAAGGAAATCTGCACTATCCATTTCAAGCTTTTTCCTTTGAGCTTCAAGTTTGCTCTGGTTTCCAATGGCCTCGGATATTGCTTTCGGTAGCCAAAACCCAGGTCTCTCAAGAGACCGTGCCCGATCAAGAACTAGTGGTTCTCTCAAAGTGATTTCAATGCCATCATATGTCCACAATGCCAAGGTTGCTTCCCCTTTGAGACCTATAGAAAACCAACCTAAACCAGCTATTGCAATATCAACGCTATTTACATCCCAACTTGCTCCGGACACTTTGATTTCCCTCTCTTCCCATGTGCCCATCTCAAAAGCACGGTCGGTGCCAATTGGAGGCTGCAAAAGTATAAGCCATGTACAGTCAGTAAAAAGTATACTTAACCAAAGGAGCCCTTTCATGCTATTTCTTGAAATATTCAAAGGGGAAAAGAAACTAATTAATGAAGATTGGGGGCAACTAAACATAGTACTAACAGTGTCCTTCAATTGATGGTTATCAATTTGAGCAAAAATAAATATTATATATATAATAATGATTATCAATCAATTGGAAGGATGCCAAGGATGCTACCGTCCATTTGACCTTCCCATGATAGTAAAGTGCCTTTGAGTTTGAAGACTAATAAAACATTAACATAGCTTACTTTAGTGCAAAGCATGTCACAAATGCAGACACAAGAACCATTCAAGACAACATTTGCTACAGTAGACCATAAAAATGATACTATGTTACAAGAAAAACCGTTTCAAAACAAACTGCAAATGGGTATTGCAGGTCTCTTCTGCTCCAAATTATGCTGCAATCTCAATGCTACTTCGAAACAGTCAGGCAGACAACTGAAAACATTTTCTCTTTGTTATATTTGAGCATTTAGGTTCACTTTATAGACTAGTCCTGGACACAAAATACGGTTGTGCCAGATGAAATAAACTAAAGTATGCTTGAGCTTGAGGATCCCACTTAAAGACTTATTGTCTCTTCGTTATGTTTGAGCATCTAACTTTTCTATAGTACTTCCTGTTGTACTTCTGTTTGGTGATGCATCAGTATGCTTGAGGAGCCCATTTTGTCTTAAATTCCTACAAATCAATCAGATCCATTTTCAACATTACATATTCTAGGAGAGGTTTCGTCCTTCATGACTATAGGGTAAGCTGGAATCTTTAGTGGATTCCTCAGAGCACTATAAAGCTACACCCCCTCACAGATTCCAAAGAATCCGGTTAAACATTTGGTGGGCCTTTTCTATGTTAATGACTAAGTTCTTACTGCTTACTAAGTTTCAAATGATGAATCCATTGGTGCTACACACATAATATATATATATATATATAAGACAATTTTCTAGATAAGATTTCAGTAACAATCATTTTATATTGCCTGCATATGTCAGGACTATAATATCCTTATGAGTTTTTAGATCCAAAATTAAATTGCATTGAGCTAGCTATGCTATAAAATGCATAATAATGGCAAAGATGTATCTAACTGGGATAAAGAACTACCTGCAACCTAACACCACCATGTTTCCTCCATGTCTCATCAGCATTTTCTGTCTTCCCCATATGTAAAGAAATATTTGGCGAAGCCCAAACTGTTAAATAAATTGTTTCCACAGAAGCTTGAATAAGGTCTAGTCTCACTAAACCACCAACATGTATGGTTTGCCCTGCCTGCAGATATCAAACATATGAATTATTAAATCCCATAGCACTTAGGTTGAGTCAAACCCTCACCTTCAAAATTTACTTGTCCATGCTCATGCATCGGCAAATAGTATATACATGGAAACATTAAGGACTTTCTTCTCATTTTAAAATTTTAAACGTAGAATCTAAATAGAATATTGAATTGATAACTTAGGGGCCTGCTTGATAACGCTTATGATTTTCGTTTTTAGTCTTTCTCTTCCTTGCTAGGTTAAAGAGATAGTGGGAAAACATACAGGTGAAAGGAGAGAGGGAGGTGCGCTGCGAGGAAGAAATGAGGGATGGAGAAAGGATGTGAGGAAGAAATGAAGGAGAATACGTTAAAAGAAACTGGAGAAACTTGTTATTGGTTTTTGCATTTTATTCATGAATCATTTTATTGTGCAGTTTTTTGTCTTTCCTATATTTAATTAAAAATAAAAACCATAAACATCTTTCTCACCAAAAAGCCTCTTAACAACTTAAAGCAATTGAAACAAAAACTATGAAAACTGGAAACACTAGACGTAACAGTAAAAAAACACCCAAACTATTAATCTAATGTTCACTCCTTGCTTCATTATAGAATAAAGCTACGTGTTCCTGCCATATCAAGTAAACAAAATAATCTAATATCTACTGAATTTTAGAAAGCCTCTTGCCACTGAAAAAGCACGCTCATAGACATTACATTCTAAGATAACTCCAGTACAACAATTCAACTAACGCTTCACAAATCATTCATAACCTGCAACTTAAAATAAGAAACCAGAAGAAGGATTAATTGCTTACAGAAGCGGTCAAGTTTACATGTCTTTTGATTAGGGCAGAAAAGTGGGGACCTATGCTCAAGAGGTTATTGAAAATGTTCATATGTTATTAATGTGATCAATTATTAGGATTTCAACAAGAAGTCTCAGGAATTAGTATTATACTAGCTTTAGTCAAAATGTGCATAAGGATAAAATACTGATGAATGCACATAACAACTACAAACATATTTAAAGAAAAAATGGTCCAAAAATAAAACAAAATGGTAACAACTAACTTGCCTTTATCCTATAAGTCCGAGGATGAAGCTCCTTCCGTATTTCAACCATTTTCTGTTCATCCCTATTCAATCTCATGGACACCAAATAGGGATGTAGAAGTCCTGGAGTGTCAAACAACTTTGCCTTAGCCGACAAAATCCCTCCAACTCTCAGGATCCCCAGTGTTGTCCCAGGAACTGGGGCTTCAGTGAGCTTTGTAACCCTTGCACCCTCTTTCTTTGCCAATGCATTTATTAGAGTAGACTTGCCTGCATTTTGAGCCCCAATAACCCATACATTCCCTCGAGGACCAGCCAATTCTTTGAGGAAGGACAACAAATTCCTGACACCCAAATCCTTATGAGAACTAACCATATAAACCCCACTTAGCTTAGGTCCCCCTCCAGCCTTAGCACGATGGCGGACCCATCTATCCAATCTAGCAGGTGATACTTGTGATGGGAGGAGATCAACCTTTGTGGCCACAAGGACAAGCTTTGGCAGTCTTTTTTTAAGCCTAGGATCATTTTCAGTTCCTCTTAATGCTGCAAACAATGACTTCGCAGCCCGTTTAGGGAATGACCCATCAAAATCAACACAATCAACAACCATAACCACGACAGGATTGGCACTTGCAGCAGGTTTAATTAACCGGGTAGCAATCAACCTATCAAAATCAAAATCAGGCATTAAATTTTCAGCCGCTTGGTTCTTCACCTGCCCATAATTTCTTAACGAATGACATCGCGCACACACTGTAACCTCTTCTTTCTCTTTCTGGGCCTCTCTAGCCATTCTCTTCTTTTCTGCTTTAGGAATCTTCTTCTTCTTCATTTTCTCTATAGTTTCCTCTTTAATGTTACCGTACCCAATCCCTGCCGGAGTAAAACCATCCAAATCCAAATCATTTTCTTCCTTCCCCAACAACTTAGCTTCCAAGTCATCTGAATCCCAGTCAAACTCATCCCCCATTTCCAATTCACGTTCTTCTTCATCACTTTCTTCATACTTACCCTCAATTCCATCAAAAAATTCATCTTCTTCTTCTTCTTCTTCCTCTTCTTCATCAAACTCTTCCAATTCATCCTCAACACCCTCCTCACCATCTGACAATTCTGATACAGTAAGCTTCCTTTTCTGATAATACCCAGGAAGGTTTGGGTCCTTATCTTGCATAAAGACCCCACAGCCAGGGCAAAATGGCCCATTTCTCTCATCCTCATCTCTTCCTTCACTCAAAAATGGGTTTCCAATTCCACCACCTTTTCTTCGTGTAATCTTCCCATGAACTTTCTGGGCTGTCTCTATGCTTTGTTGGTTGTTTACAGCAAAATTTATAAATGAAACTTTGTTGCCATGTTTGTTTTTGTCTAAATTAAAGCCTAAGAAACCAAAAAACAGTGTTATTTGAACGCGGTTGCAGTTCTAGCTAAAGAAAAGAAAAGTGAATGAAAACGGAGAAGTAGAGTGCGTTTACCTGCTGAAAGGTGAGCTTTCGGAATTGGGTTTTCGTGTATGTTGCCATTGTTGAGAAGCTTCAAGCTCAGCTTTGCTGTTGAAGGAAGAGTTACTATAGATAACAAAGTTGTCATTTTGTTCAAGGGAAGGAGAGAGTGGGAAGAAGAAGACCAAGTTGTGTGCCTAAGCTTTGGATGGCAAAGGGCGGGTAGAGAGTTCGGGCCGGGTCGGGTCGGCCATTCAAGTTCGTGTTGTGTGTTTCTGGGCCTGCAACAGGTCAGGGATGCGCACTTCAATGGATCAGGCCTGAACGTGGTTGCAGACTAAATAAAGATTTTTATACACTCGGGTCTATAGATTTTAGGGGCATTTTGTTTTTGTTTTTTTATTGACAAAAAGTCAGTTTTCGTCTCTTTCATAGTTTCAAAATTGATAAGTTGACCGTGTAGTTTGATTTATGAATGTTTCAAAACTGATAAGTTGACTCTTGTTGTTTGATTTTTATTGCAATTTAAGGACACACTTTTATTGCAATTTAAGGACACATTCATATTTACGTCAAGAAAACTGGTAAGTTAACCCTTGTAGTTTAATTTTTATTGTGATTTAAGAACACATTCAGATAGATTTACGTCCAATATCTTGACGTGTTTTACGTCCAATATCTTGACGGAATAAACACATGTCTCTTATGTTTATGGGTATTTTGAACGGAATTTTAGATTGTCTTGATGGTTTTTAGAAATGACTTGGATGTCTTCGTGTTAGTCCTCCTTGGAATCCAACTTTTCTTGCTTCTGGTGTGTCCTCGTTCTATAACGTGGTCCTGCATTTTGCAAAACGAAAATGTTACTTTGTTGTTGGTCCTGCCTTAAAACAATACTAACAAGCACAATCTAATATGTTTTGTTTGGACTGTATGGCAGGACCCAGGTTGACCTTCTCCTGGGTTTCAGAAGCCCCCCAAAACAAAAGGAAATTGAAAATTTAAGCCATAGTGCTTGCTTGTATATATCAGTTTCGATTTGTTTTTCTGGGACACCAAACACCCAATAAAAATTGAAAATTAATCTCCTCTCCCTATCCAGGTAGCCAGGTGCAACCAATAAAAAGCTCGTAGGCCAAACTAGCTACAAATTACATTGAAAATAAAAATAAAAGATGATGTAATTAGTTCATACAGCACAAGGTAGAAGAAAATGTTGCAAGTATCTCAGAGCATCATCAACGCTCACATATCTCCAATTTACAACGCTTAAAATCCCCACACTCACTTCCTTCACCTTCCTCCTCCCATCACAAAACCCCAACTTCAAATCCGCCACAATCCCACTAGAAACAACCGCACTCGACCCGCAACAACACCCCGGCGAAGGAAGCTCCTCCGAAAACCAACCCTCCACCCCTCCTTTCCCTTTACAATTTTCCATCATCCCAAAAACACCCCTCCACCCTTCCAACACCACATTCCACGTCACTCTCACCGCCTCCTCATCTTCCAATGCCTCAAACACATCGTAGTTATCAACACCGATGTCGAACTTGAAGATGCCATTGGGATCGAGGGTTAGCTCCTTTCCGGGTTTTGCGAGAGTGCAGAAACTGTTAGATGATGAATTGTTGTGGCGGAACATGTTGATTGTGAAGATGAGGTTGTCCAGAAGAAGGCGGGGTTTCGGGGGCGTTTGTCGGCGGCGTTTGGCAGCGGAGCAGCCAATGACATAGAGGCGGCGGTAGGGGACCGTAGGGTTTGTGATTTTGAGGGTAGAGAGAGAAGGGAAATTGGATGTGCAAATTGGCTTCCAAAGGTGATCGGAGGACATGGAAATGAGCCATGACTTGCACACACATGAGGCTACGGCTAGGGATTTGGGGTCAAGATGGTGACAAACTAGGTCAAGGACTTCCCATGGGGCCATGGTGACGATGAAAATCTGTGCTCGCAGAATGTTATATATTAGGCGTTGTTCGGTGTTTTATTTGAAACCAAAATATCAAAGAGAGTTGAAAAATGAGTGGTTTGAAGGTGGCGGTGGTTAAAAGTGGAGGGCTGTGGTGTTTTGGGGGAGAGGCACGTGGAGGAATGTGTTGTTTTGCATGGATATGAGTTGCCACGTTAGATTGCAGTGTGTGTTTTGAGGATTCTGAGCGGAACACACGTGCCAGTCACGGTTGTACACGTGCCATTACTTACTAATCACTAGCTACAAACGTATATTATTTGCTGGGTGGGGTTGGGATGGTGATGGTTGCCACGTGCAGTTCGTGGGTGGGGTCCGATAAAAAAGAGAGAAATTTATTATCATCACTTTTTTCATATGTGGCAATCATTTCAGCTAAAAAGTGATCCCACTTATTTAATATAATTGTTTGTGATCATATTTTGACGGAGTTAACGACAGGAGCAATGTGAATCACTAAATCAATGAGGTAATGTAGGTTATTTTAACTTCCATGAGCAATGTGAGATTTGATCATAATTTTAAAACAATTAAGCTTTTTATTTTTATTTTTTAAAAGAATGAAAACCCAACGGTTACCTCCAATTTGATGACTCATATTTAGTATGAGTAAAATCTAACGGCAAAAAAATTTCAGTGGCCAAAATGTTAATATTAATTAATATGAATCATATCCAACTCCCAAATTACTCAACACTCCATAATTACCTATCCATTGTTTATATCCATTGTCGGAATTCCATCCTCATTTTCATTAATTTTTTCCCTCCATGCTCACCATACATGTAAAATTGAAATTGGGGATTCCCCATCACTTGCCTTCGTTGGGGAAACGAATGCCCCACCCCGCTCCATTATTCTAAACGAGACAAGTTTGAGTTGGGGATTAAAATACTATCCCACTATTCCCGAAAAATTTCCCCATACCCAACTCATTAGGATATCAAAACCTCGCGAAGTTCCTAACTTGTGAGGAAAATTACCATCCCTTGTATAGATGAGTAATTATATATGAGAGAGGAAAATCTAAATTTGAGTCTTACTTTTTTTCAATTTTTATTACAAAACCTCGGTGGAATTGGAAAATTTAAGTCCTTTTTGGAGATGGTGGCACTGTTCCACTTTAAGACAACCACTGTTGTTTGGAAAAAGAAAACGCATATATGGTAGCATGTGTAGATTTATTCACTGATGTTTAATAATTTATACATGATTATTGGGTTTTTCAGTTGAATTATGAAAGGGTTTTCACATCTAAGCCTATAAATAGGGCTCCAAATATAAAAAATGGATTTTTGTAGAAATGTCACCTAAACTTATACCTCAGTTTCAATTTGACACTTTAAAGAAAAATTTAAGAAAAATGTCACCTTAAATTTTCAAAATCCATGATTTGTCATCTTACTTTAACACCATCCAATTTTCCATCCATTTTTTAGGGTATTTTAAAAATAGAAAATTCATTTATAAAAAAAAGTGTATTAAAAAAAAATCTCACTGGTGCGATGTGTTGTGGGGTGGGGGAGAAGGGAGAGAGAGGTCTTTTGCATTTTTTCTCCCTTGAAAATGGAAAGACTAAAATACCCTTTAAATTGGATGGTGTTAAAGTAAGATGACAAATCATGGATTTTGAAAATTTAAGGTGACATTTCTCTTAAATTTTTCTTTAAGGTGACAAATTGAAACGGAGGTATAAGTTCATGTGACATTTTTACAAAAATCCCTATAATATTCAAATTCTAGGAAAAAACCTATTTGACTTTTGAAAGGATCAAATACCATACAAGTCTTAAAAATTCTGAAAATTACAACACTGCCATCAATGCTTTCTTTTCTAAAAATCATAATGCAAGGATAATAATGGTATTTCACACATCATTGAAATTAAAAAAAATAGTTAACTGATCATTTTTGGATTTTTTCCTTTAATTTATAGATTTTAGTGTTTATATATAAAATCAACGGAAGAAAGTGAATTTCTAAATAATGTAATTTCAGAATTTTTTTTTTAAAAGTGCTTTTATTAGTGGGGTATAAATAGAACATCCCGTACCACTGTCACTTGAAAGTTGAAGTCCTCATTTCTTTCCCGCCTATTTAACCCTCTCACTCTTCCCACTTCCAAAATCAAAAACCGTTCATTTCTTATGGCGCCAAGAAAGACCGCAACACCGTCTTCCTCACGCTCTCCGATCCCAATCGGTAAAGAAAATCTCACAGAAGAAACCCTAACCCTAGAAATTCAATTCCATTCGCTCACCCTAATCGCTTGTCCTTCGCAGGTAATTGCGAGGTCACAGTGGAAGCAGCTAATTTCAGTTGCCACTCGGACCCCAACACCCTCCAAATCTCCGTTTCCAGGAGCGCCAAAATCAGCATCTCAGGTACTTATTCGACAACCATTTCCACCTTTCCCAATAGTTATCTTTAAAACCAAACAAAGTCCAAGTCTTTAACCCCCCC
>NW_018922672.1:388867-413867 GCF_002207925.1 Prunus avium
CCCCCCCCCCCCCCCCTTTTTTTTTTCTTCATATTTGCATTCGTATTTAAGTAAGTTGCTATCGATTGTGCTTATTGGATTGTTGTTTATGGCAGTGAGGAAAGAGATGGAGAGAAATAATGATAGTATTGCGGCATATGAAACATTTCTAGTTGGTAATCCTTCGTTCGTGGTTGTTAATCCCAAAGATGCCGATAGCTGTCAAAAATCTTATCTCCAGGTAATTCTGTTATGCTAATCTTCCCTTGTTTCTGCGTTTGTGTATGTGAAATAGTTGCCCTCTTTATCTGTTAGTTTTATTGACCTGACATCTTTACGTTTCTGCTAAGGATGATCTCATATGGGTTTGTTCCTTGTAGGAAGTACTAAAGATGTATATTAGGGAACTTCCTGCAATGAATTTTGCTGCCAATACTGGAAAGCAATCAATGTTTCTAGAAAGATGCGTTACGAATGGGTATCATTATCTAACTTCTTTTATTTTCTGAACCTTTCGTTAGTTGTGTGCCTATTTTTGTTTTCACATCTTGTCTCGACATCTATCAAGGTGGCTTTATCTATATATATATTTTTTGTTTCAGGAAATATTGCACTTTGCTTTTGAAATCGCAGTCTGTGGGAGATTCTGAAGAGGTAGGCTTGCTGTCCTCTTTTTTCTGGTGCTTTTGTCAACTGAATTTTTACCCCTGCACATTTGTGTCCAAGTTGATAATTTGCTCTCCCCTTTTGTCCACTTACACTCCCTTTTGTTTTTTTGTTTTTTAATACTGTTTACTATAACATACAAGGGAGTGTAAGTGAACAAAAGAGGAGTGGGAAAATCAGCTCCCTTTAAATTATATTGTATTTAGGCTTGAATAAAGTTACTGCATGGGAATGAAATTCAGTAGCCTTTTTTCCCTTAATGATAATTGTTGTTCTTCTGTTTTCTTCCTTTCCCCTCTGTTTTATTTTTGCAGGTTATAGCTGCAATCACTTACCAAATAGTTCCTGCTGATACACAGTATGCTGAGATTCCTCTTGCTGCTGTCAGTTCAATTTACCAACACAAGGTCTTTTATCTCCTATGTTTTTTTTTTTGCAGTTCTTTTTATTCTTTATTGTGTTACTTATGATTAAAGTTTTGTTTAGTGTTGGGATGCTGTTCCTCTGAGATATATGTTTCGATTCTTAAGAATGAGAACAAACTTACACCCAATAAACATGATTAAATGCTCCTTTCTAAGAATGAATATCATTTGTTTGGTTGTTACTTATGTGCCTTTCAATATTTCCCCTCCCCCATATTAACTCTCTAGTACTACAATGGATTTTGTGGGATTATTTGGAAATTGCTTTTACTGGTTAACTAAAAAAATCAGTAATTCCAGGGATTTGGTAGCTGCTTGTTCATGGAGCTGAGAAAGAGACTTCAAAGTGTTGGTATATGTACAATATTCTGTTGGGGAGACAAGGATTCTGAAGGATTTTGGCTTAAACAGGTAATTCATGATGCAAATCCTCAGAATTGGAGCAGGATATAGTAACTCTACTTTTATCTTGGTTTTGGCAATCATTATTTTGTTTGTTCTGTTTGAATGAAGATGGAAATATTGTATCACAAGAAAGTAATTCTCTCCTCATTGTCTCTCTTTCTCTCTCCCTCTTACATAAACGCGGCCTGCACGCACAACATAATTAATCTAACATTTAGACAGAGAAGGAAACTTCTTAAAGATATACATCTGACAGTATGAGGGTACATTTTCTGGAAATTTAGTGCCATATGCTGCTTTTCTTTTTTGTTTCCTTTTAAAAATACTGTTAAAAATTTCTGTTCATTTGATTTTCAATTTTGAAGTTTTCTAGAAATTGATCGAAACTGCAGGGGTTTGTATCAATAGCAGAGGTGGATACCAAGGGTAAATGCCGCAGGATACCTATTAAAGCTGACATTCGTCGAGCATTATGCTTTCCTGGTGGGTCAACCCTCATGGTTTTACATCTTAACCAGGATGTTTCCACAAATACTGCAGAATCTTTGAAGTTGGGCATTTTATTGAAGCCTAATGGAAAGTCATCTACTGCTTCTGAAAACCAACTGCCGGGATTTTCTAAAGGGAATTACACTACTCTGAATACAGAAAATCAAATGTCTTTAAGAAGTGAAAATTGTCAGCCTGAAAATTTGGTAAATGGACTTCCAAGAGAAGATAAAGGTAGGTAGTTTTGTGTTTATTCAAGTTCTTTGAACTTCCAGTGGTTTCATTATACATACATATGTATATATATATATATATATATATATATATACACCAACAAAAGGGTATACATCATATGAATGCACGTTTTCTTACTGTAGATTAAACCATTATGAAAATTCTTAATCAAAATGAAAAATTTTCATTTACAAACACTAATCGATTGATATTTCAGTTGTCCATATATCTTGCATGGACAACTTCAATCTGTTATGATGGTAAGTATTAAAGATTTCTGTTTTTGGTAGGTTCTCAGTGTCAGGAAACAATGCAGTGTATCAGGGATCCAGTTCCTCTCATCAGAGAGGACTCCAGCAAGTTCGTCAGTGCTGCAGAGGTATTCACTAGTGGTGTTGATGCTGATGTAAGGCACTGTTCTTGTTCCAAACAAGTTTCATGTGCAAAGAGAAAGGTCTGGGAAGCTTCAATGTCATCATTGAAGTCAAAGAAAGTAAAGGGAAGCCATCAAGTTGGCTGCCAATCTGAGTCTAACTTCAGTTTAGTTTCAGAAACTGATGGAAGTGATTCTTGTCTACAAGGGTGCTCCTTTGTTTCTTACAAAGACAAACCTTTAGTTGCAGATCCTCCTAGAGATCTTTTGGGTAGTAGTTACAAGGAAAAAAATGCTGAAGAATGTGGACCCGTTAATATTACATCAGAAACTTTAGTCAGGAAGGAATTTCAGACACAGAGAGAATTCTTTAAAATCATGTTGATGAATATTGCTGATGATAACAAGAAAGCAAATCTCACAAAGGTATACATTCTATTAATTCTGTTTGTCAGATATCGATAATTGATGTCAATTTCTTATTTTAGCATCCATTTTTGAGTTGAAGATCATGTCTTCTATCTGCAGACTGCAGTTTGCTACCACAACAACTTAATTCATAATGTGTGTGTGCATGTGTTTGTTCAATCATGCTTCTCTATCTTTGAACTCACCCTACAAGAAGAGTGGGGTGAATAATCTAGGGCTTCTGAATGGACCTGGTAGATTTTTATTTTATTTTGACATTTGAAAGGGGACCAATTAATATCTTAGAGGTGATACAATACTGTAATCCTTTCCTCCTTGCTCAGTGGTTCCTATGCGTGACCTGATCATGGGCTCGGCTTGGAGATCATTCCTAAAAGAATAAGATCTCCTATCCTCCAAACTAATATAATGTGCCAGAAAAGATGAGTTTGTTGGTTATATAAATAAGGAGGCTGTACTTTTTTGTTTTTGATCATTTTAATGCATTTCCTTTACTTTTTTTTGTTACACTAATAATCGTTTTTCAGTTTTAGGGTCCAATATTTTGGAATGAAATTTAATTATTTTCCCCTCCACTGCATATAATTATTTTGAGTTTTGTTGATTTTTATATTTGTTTTATATACAGGTAATTGAGGACCTTGGTGGTGCTATTACGTCTGATGGAAGCACAAGCACCCATGTTGTCACGGGGAAAGTGAGAACAACTTTGAATTTTTGTACTGCTCTTTGTTCAGGGTTAGTAGTCAATCTCTCTCTCTCTCTCTCTCTCTCTCTCTCTCTCTCTCTCTCTCTCTCTCTCTCTCTCTCTCTCTCTCTCTCTCTCTCTCTCTCTCTCTCTCTCTCTCTCTCTCTCTCTCTCTCTCTCTCTCTCTCTCTCTCTCTCTCTCTCTCTCTCTCTCTCTCTCTCTCTCTCTTGTTCTGCTACTGTCATTGCTAGTGCAAAAATCTGTTACATTTTATGATCTCATAGGTTTTGTAGTCAATTATGTAAATTACAAGCCTTTATGAAGTGATCTTCTTTACTAATTATATGCTGAACATATTCCTCAAATATTTAATAGGTACTATGATAGAAGGGGGACTCCCTTTGTGTCCACACATTATGCTTTCAAAAAGTACCATTACATTAACACTCATTCTGTAATGACGAAGCTTTTATCTTCCAGTATAAATTGAAAAGACAAATATAATGTTGTTAACACATTTTGATATGATGCCACCTATTTGTTGGTGGGGGGCTCCTCGAAGTGTAGGTCCTCTCTCCTCTGGGATCGAGGGTGGATGCTTGCGTCCTGTGGCATTCACTGAGGAGCTAATCTTGCCTAACCCTCTAGCTTATTATAAAAATAAAAATAAACTAAACTTATGTGTTTAGTTAAACCAAATTAGCAGAAAAATATTACACATGGGAGATTGCCAGTTATATCAAGGTTGGTTGTGTAATCACAGTCAAACTTCATTGGTGGAGTTATGTATTATGGAAGTTATGTATTTAGGATCACTGGATTTGTTGATGTGGCGATTAAGATTGATTGGAATCCACAACATAGTAGTGAGAGATAAGTTAATTTTTTTTTATAAAGAAAATTTCTATTCCTTTCTCCTTTTATTGTGTAGTGAAAGTAGGGTAAGGATAGCTGTGGGTTAGGTAGCTCTCAGAAGCATATCGCTCTGATAACATGTAGAAAAGAACATTTAAAAAAGGGAGAAGACGATCATCATATTTTGTCATTCCTCAGTTGAGTAATATACGTAGCCTTATATAGCCTCAATAAACACAAAGGTCGGTGAACGCTCAATCAAATCAACTAAGTTAGCTCAATCAGTAGCCAGAGTTTAGTTATACCGAAAAAAAGTAGCCATAATTTAGTTACACAAAATCAACTGAATTAGCTGAATCATCCCCAAACATAGGTTGTTTATAGCCTACATGAACAACAAATGTGTAAGCCCCACCTATTCCTGGTATTTTTTCACATTTCTGTGTCAGCCCCAATTATGAACAACTCATTTCTGTTTATAGCCGCAATTTATTAGGAAAAGTCTAGTATTATTTGTCCTATAATATATATATATATACATTATTTAATAGAGCTTTCTGTGCTGTGCAGAGCTTGGATAGTTTCTCCCAGCTGGTTGAAAGAAAGCTTTCGTCAAGGAAGATATGTGGGTGAGTTGAATTGACTATGGTTTTGTTGTATTAGTAACACCTTAAGCATTTTTTTCCCCATTGATGGATTTCTTTTTTTCAGATGAATCATCTTACATATTAGATGATAAAGAATATGTGCTCAAATATAAAACTGAGTTAAGAGGTGCAGTTCTCAGAGCAAAAGCAAGTCCCCAAGGCTTGCTTAAAGGCTACGATGTATACATAGCAGCTCATGTTCAACCCACTGCTAGGATGTTATCTTCCATTGTCAGGTCTGCTGGAGGAAATGTAAGTTCCTCACTCTGAATCTAAATATTGGTTAAGCATGCTTGCGATTGAAAATGTGAACATTGTAATGGTCTAGAGGAATGGCATCTTGCATTTTGTATGTCATACTTATAAAATGAATTTTTAGCAAATGAAACCTACCAAACTGGCAGGATGTGTTTTAGAAAACCTTAATTTCAACCAGAAAACGTTTTCACTGCTAACTACATGTTTTGTGCTTCAATATTTATCTTCACCTTTATTAGTTTCTAGAGGAAGCAACGAAATTAAAAAAATGAATGTTTTACAAAAGTGTCAAGATATAAACTTAAGATTCTCAAATTTGGACATGGACACACCAGCTTGAGCATGATGCAATTTCAACATAGCATTTTCCGTATTTTCCCCCGTCTTCATTAAACTGCTCAGAACTGGTTGTGTGACAAGTGTTAGGTTCACTGTGCTTGATCCTTACTGGTTATCATAAACATTGTTGTGGATGCTGGAGATTGTAATTCCTTAAATTGATTATTATCTATTATAGGGATAGGGATCTATAAGAGGGTAATATGGGGAGAAAGGATGACCAGAATGTCTCTTGGCATTTTGTCTTGAAAACAATTTGGTACATTCTTTCTTAATACTTTACTTTTATATAATCATTGTTCTCCCATGTGTGAGAAGATAAACTGTTAATGGTAATGATATTAATCAGGAATGTTTACTCCTCTGTTAGTCTCAAAACTATCTTAAACTTTTTGGGAGGAATATCGAATTTGTCTTTGGGAGGGATATTGTTGCCAGTATACAAATTGAGCTTGTAAATTTTGATGACGTACACGGCCCACTTTGTTTGTATACCTGTTTGCCATGGTCATTTTCCTTCATTGTGGCTTTCAGAACTAAAACGCTGCTAATCAATGTCTTATTTCTAAGTAGTGTCTTCATATTATGACGGTCGACACTGATTAATGTTGGATCAAATTCAGATTATTAGTGAATTGGAGAAAGTAAATGAAGCTTCAAAAACAATCTTTGTGGCATGCGAAGAAGACATGGAAGAAGTATTGTTGGCTGTAAAGAAGGGGATATGGACATTTAGCAGCGATTGGCTTATGAACTGTGTCATGGGACAAGAGCTTGACTTGGAGGCTCCCCAGTTTGCAGAGTCCCTTTGATGAACTCATATGCATGGTGTGGATGATCTATAGTGAATGTAAATATCTCATAACAGTAAATTAAAAGGGGAAGATAAAAGCAAAATGTGAAGTCTTTTATCATTTTTGTTATAATTTTTGTTTACACTATATTGTAGAACTCTTTTAACCATGAAAGACCGTTTATTCCTGGTACCTAAGGGCTGATTGCCAAAGTCTTTTTGGCTGGGATGCTCTTAGGATGGTACAAGGCCCATTTTGTTTTCAACTGAAGCATAAAGTTGTGTTTCTAATGGGACTGTAACTTCGAACTTTGGAGAATTTAGTGTTAGCTGAATCAAGTCTTGCATTATTGTAAAACTCAGTTTTCTAAGTGTTAGTGTTACTGGTTGTGGTTAACTGCTGGTTATTACGTTAATGGTGGTGGCCTCTTTTGTAGTGATGATTAGTAATTTCTTATCGGCGATGGGGAGTGGGGATAGGGATGGTATTGCCATACCCGGCCCCGAATTGTCCGTTCCTATATGTGTGAGTTCTCCTTTCCCTTTCCTAACTTTGGCAAAAACAATAAAATTGATGGGTTGTCTTGAATTTGACCCAAATTCATTCTTCTGAACCCTAATTTCATTTGCGGTTATGAGGTGTTCACAATTTTCTTTTTTAGCAAAATATGTAAAAAATAAAACAAAAAATAAGAAAGTTATTCGTGTTATAAAACTAGGGGGAATTATAGAGAGCAATAAGAGAAAGATAGAGAATTTGTTCTATAAACTTGTATATCATTCATCTTTAATACCTACTATTTATAAGCTTCGGGGATAGAAAAACATTCACCACCCATTAATGGTAGATTACAAACACATAATTACAACCCATAAATGTACTAAATACAATTCTTAGCGCATAGGTTACAATGATATTATGATGTGTTTTATGGTAGGTATTATGAGTGATATTATGGTGGTCATTCACAATCAATAGATTTACAACAATCCAGAAGTTAAATGCTTTTTTATTATTTTTATTTTATTATACAAGCGATATTGGGGGAATTAAACTTAAAAGTGTAATGATAAATGCTCTTAACCATTTAAACTACAAAACAAAATCCTTATTTCGGAAGTTTAAGTTTTTATATAGAGTCGAATGGCCAAATTTCTCTGATGCCGTAAAACAAACATCATTGTACATAAACAATGCTAGAAACACTAACTTATTACATTAATATATTGATATTAAGAGATGTTAAATTTTCTTCTTTGTTGTAAATAAATAAAGTCTTAAGTAAGACCAAGAAAAAAGAAATTAAAGAAGAAATGTGGACATGACAACTGACATCAGCCAGGATCCCTAGCATTATAGTCTTTTAACATACACTCACTCTGCAGGGAGATATAAACATGAGTAACGGTCAAGAGGATAAGACCCAAGAGAGAGAGAGAAAGCCAAAGAACTCATAAAGAAATGAGAGCTGAGCTGAGTTCCATACGTGGATGTCCAGTGCCCACTAGTCTCAGCTGCTCTTTCATCCCAAACATTCATTTCTCTACTTTCTAAAAACAGAGTTTGTTTAATTGCTCTTGTTTCCTCTTTTCTTTCTAATTACGGCAAGCATGGCCGCAGAATTCGCATTTGTCAGAAATGGTAGCACCGCCACTACCACTGCTGCTGCCGCTGCCTTGTTCAGCTCAAATTGGAAAGCTTCCGAAAGAAAGAGTCATCAGTCACTACACACTCATTGCATGGATGACAAGAACAGGGTCTACAAACAACTGGGTCTGCTTTCTCTCTCTCTCTCTCTCTCTCCATTTATATACTTTGTATGTCTATATGTATCTGTTACAATTATGTCACTTTTGGTAAAGTTACTGGTGCCATGTTATGAATTGGGCCTACCCAATTGAAACTTAAGCAATTTTGTGCTGAAATAAATTTGTATGTATTGGAATCTATTGCAATATTTAAATTCTGGAAATGGGTATGGGTATGGCTTAAATGTGATAGGGGGCAAGTTCAGGCTGAAGTACAGTCTGTTTGAGCATTTTGAAGTTTATGTCTTGGTCTTAAGTGAAGTACTATAAGGTTTTGAATTTCTGTGTATCTTTTGTAATTCTTTGAACTCTTGTGTTTAAGAACCTTGGACTATGCTTGGAAGGTAAATGTGTCAATGCCCATAAACAGAGGGCATGAAAAACTCTACTTCATCAAATGAGCGATGATAAGGGCATGAAATATTCTATAGAAGATCAATTAGAGCTGAACTGAATCAAATGGAAGGTTTTGTAAGTATTTATCCAAAAACTTATGCTAGGACCAATGGGGCTTCTAGCTGTAGTAGTACAACACTTATCTCCTACACCCACAACAAGGGCTCAACCCTGAACCAAAGCAAGATGTTAGGACCTGTACTTGGGGGAAAAGGAAACGGAATGTTAAGGAAGGGGATTCACAAAGGTTTTGTTTATTCCTTTATCATTCTCCTTTAATTTCTCAGCTACATAATGTTTTTTTTTTTAGGGTAAAGAAGGGCTTTTGTTGCATCACATGTTTGATGCTTAAACTTAGTGATAAGAGATGGTGGTTGTTTAGAGGGGTGAATAAGGGTCAGTGATGCCACTGTCCTGGCTCTATGTCATATCTCCACATAAATGTTGGATGGATGATGAGGTTGCAGTACAATCTCATTCTCATTGAGTGTGAGTTTATTTTCCAATCCAAAAAGGGAAGAAGAAATAAACTGTGCGACTTATTACATATTTATCTAATTCTGGCTGCAGAAGTTTCAGCACTTAACTTATGCCGAAAAAAAAGGCTGAAGCTTTGGTATATGAATCCGATAGTGTCAGTGCTGAAATTTATTCACTAGGTGTTCAGTTTTAAAATCTTTATATGGAATACCATATTAAATCCATTCGCTTTTTGCTTGTAGTTGTGGGGCATACAAAACCCTTCAGCTGTGACTGATGGGAAGAAGGATGAAACTTATGTATGTTTCCGTTTCACAAACAAAAGCTGAATTAATTCTGTTTTGGCAAACCAGTGAACTGATCAGGAATTAATAATTATTTATGCTCCAGAGTATGAATCACTGCTACATTGTTTGATTATTACATGGGATCCAAAATGACAGTCTGAATCTTGTTTAGGATTATTTTCTTTGAAAAAGAAGATTGAAGATACAGTTCTCCGAGCTGAGATGTTGGCCCCATTGGCATTGGAACTTGAAGAAGCAAGAAGAAATAAGCAGGAACAACAGATTCGTGACTATAACCTTTGGGATGACACAGCTAAGTCCAGTGAGATTCTTGCCAAGTTAGCTGACAGTGCCAAAGTGGTTGATGCTCTTAAAGACTTGACCTATAAGGTGACACCTTAAAATACATGGTGTATTTAAGTTATCAACTGGTTTTCCGTTATTCATTATTGAGATGTTCGTAGACACAAGGCTACATTGCACTTCATGTGATACCTGCAGTTTCTTAGATAATATTTCTACCTTCCTTAGATGAATATGAGGATCTGGCATTTATGACTACATCTGCTTATCGCTCTGCAGGCTGAAGAAGCAAAGCTGATAACGCAGTTAGCGGAGATAGATGCTATACATTATGGGCTTTTTAGGCAAGCATATGTTGCATCTCTAGATGTAAGCAAGCTTTTGGATCAGTATGAGATGTCCAAGCTTCTCAAGGGACCATATGACATGGAGGGAGCATGTCTAGTTATCAAAGCTGGAGGTGAAGGCTACCCTGAGGTTTGATAATCTACCTTTGCTCTTGGTACTATGGGATTGCATATGGTTGAAACTGTTAGTGTGTGTTAACTTAAATTTTTCATGTTACCTAGAATGCAGTAGGCAGAATGGAAACAAGAGCTTGATACACCAGAAACCTTAAGGATCTGATATAAGAGAAAAAGACAGAAAAAAAAAAAAAATTTTGACAATTGCTTACCTACGAGTTTGAATGCTCTATGGTGCTATATCTAAACACAGTGTTTTTCTATCCTGTACTCCTTAAAACTTCAATAAGTTATCGATTTCTTGAAAACAGTGAAACAGGGAATATGGGATGTTCCTTTTCCAAATCAACTGAGTAAGTGTTTCCAAATGTAATTGTACCGTATGCGGGCAATTCAATGTTTGTCACATTTTGCTCGAGTAATGGGGGACTGAAGTTCCTAATTTGAACCAGGTTGCACCTGAAAACAGAAAGCTTTAGCAACACAAACTGACTAAACGAAGCCTTGCTCACGTCCACACGTAAGGAACATAAAAGTGAGATTTTGAAGTGTGTATGGACTGATGAATTGCTGAAAATGGAACTATTGGAAAATTTTAATTTTTTTTTATAGAAGACTCATTTCTTTTCTAAATCTGTCAAATCGCCCAATCTTAGAAACAAGATTCCTCTGAGATTGACAGACTTACATGCAATCTATACTATCTCTCTCTCTCTCTCTCTCTCTCTCTCTCTCTCTCCTCGCCATCCTCTTATATACACATTTCAATTTATCTGTGACTTGATTTTGGAATTTCTGTAATTCAGGTATGGGTAAAACAACTACTAAGCATGTATACCAAATGGGCCAAAAGGCTAGGTTATAAAGGGAGGGTCATTGAGAAGCGTCCTTCCACAAATGGTGGCATCAAGTCAGCAACTATTGAGTTTGAATTTGAGTTTGCTTATGGCTATCTTTCAGGAGAGACAGGTGTTCACAACATTATAAGTTCGCAAAATGGATCTGCTTTGCATTTGGTAAAACTTTCTTTCTGTTCTGACCCTAAACCCTGATCTCAGTATTGCAATCATTAAGTTTTTTACTACTATGGTACTCAAGAAAGTGCAGTTTTAGCATATTCCTCCCAGGAGGCACGAAGTTAGAATTTAGTAAACAAAATAGGGTTGACCAAGGTAAACAAAATAAATCCTGCAATATAGTCAATCAATAGTCAATGCTAACCGTATATCTAATGCTCATGCGCTTGGTTTACCTTGGTCAGTTCATTGTTGCATTATATTAGGACGCACTGGGAACTGCAAACTAGAGACTTATGACACAATAAACCATTTTTTCTCAACCTTACAGATTCAGTGCTGCAGACCTCTGGACGATATGTTGTTAGTTAGTAGTAGACTAGTAGTACAGACCAAATTAAGGGAAGGAACATTCTCTCAGTTGTTGAAAGAATATGCTTTGATTGACTTTAAGACTAGATAAAGTTTGTAGAAGCTTATGAATAATTTGGCAGACATCATCAGTTGAGGCTAACCTTGAATCCTTGATGTCCAAATCTAGAATTCAGCTTGAGGGCCTTCATCCTTTTCTGTCCCTGTCATTTGAGTACTTTTCTATCTACTAGCCTGTTTGAACAATTCAAAAGAAACACCAACACCAGCATCACTTTTTAATTTAAAATTCAATATAACATGTAAGATGTAACTTAATCCTAAAATTGATAATTCTGTTGGTACACTATCTTTTCCAAAAATGTTAACTTTTAGCTGTTAAGTAAAGGGGCACAACTTAGTTGTATTAGGCACTTAGCCCAATCAATATAGGACTAGTGCTCAACACTCCTCACATCGGACCCCTCTTTTGAGTGGTCAGACATGAGTACTGGTGGCCCCTTCTTTGAACAACCAGAGTGGTCCCTACTAAGGCGATCAATATGTGGTGGCTTTGATACTATATTGAATTAGTATGTTACCTAAAAGTTAGGTGGAGAGTCAATCGGGTAAAGGATACTTAGCTCAATCACAACTAGTGATTAACAATGTTCTTTACATTAGTTATATATCTCGTAAGAATCTGGACCAGTAATTTTACAGTTTGGAAATCTGAGTATCTTGCAGGCTAGCTCAGCAAGTGTGGATGTTTTTCCATTGTTTCTTGGAAAAGCTCATGACCTACAAATTGATGAGGAGGATTTAGTCATCGCATTGCCATCAATGCTTGAAGAAGAGCAGGGCCAAACTGGACCTTCAGTTTCCATCCAGCATATACCCACAGGCGTAACTGCGCAATCATCAGGTGCTTCGTGGTTCACTAGAAGCCCTTACATACTTTATAGCTTAAAATGAACTCTTTATGATCTAATCATATTTCTAGATGACCAGTGACAACAACATTATTTGTATTTTGTACTTTAAAATCCATAATATATATATTTTTTCTCGTGCAAATCCTTTGTAAATATTATCATTATATGCAGGTGAGAGGAGCCACTTTGCAAATAAGATCAAGGCCATTAACCGGTTGAAAGGCAAGCTTCTCATCCTTGCACTGGAACAAGGAGTTACTGAGGTTAGTGATATCAAGAAAGATGACATTGCCAATCTGTGGCAGAAAGAGACTCGAACGTACATGTATCATCCACACAAACTAGTGAAGGATGTAAAAACCGGCATCCAACTGCCTGACCTAATGTCTGTTTTGAATGGAAATCTTGAACCTCTTATTGGTGCTCATATTAATTCAAGACAATAAAGTTACATGGTTTGGAGTTCTCTGACTTCTTTTTGTGCAATGATCAAACTGCTACTTTTTTGGGTTAAAAATTTCAACTTCATTCACATCTTGCTTATACCTATAAAAAAATTACATCTTGTTTTGTCATTGTATTAGTCTCCATGACAAACAAAGTAGTTGATTAGAACAATGTTATGAAAGTTTCTCATTTATGTTGTCAATTCATGTTCCCAGGATGCTTTATTTTTGGGTGAATCGAAGTTCTGAGAGCCTTTTAACATCACAAAGTAGCTAGCGTCCTCCTTTGAGTCTAGCTACCATGAGGCAGGGGTACCCTGTTAGTAGACATTTTTGCAACAGTGCAAGCCCAACAGCTGATCCAATGATACAAAAAATATACCAGTAAATCTTAGGACTTATCTTTAAATATTCCTTTGAAAACCCAATGGGTGGCAAAGGAAGCTCATACCCTTTATTTACAATCAATACTACTTAATTATCTGTATTTTTTGGTAAAATGGAGGGCCAAATTATTTGTACAAAAGCATTAAAGTGCTAACCAGTTAGTAAGTTAAAACGGTACCTCCACAATGTAATTTCATAATTTTTAGGACCTCATTCAAACGTTATCCCAACAAACTTTTATTCAAATCAAAGATCATTTAGTCTCTTGATTATTATCTTGAACATTTGCTTGTTTACTGAAAATATGGTGCACGTCTATTTATTTGGTCATAGTTACATAATTAAACGCTTTTCGATTTGAGTGAATTTTTGCAAAGATGATCTCTCAATAATGACCTAAGAAGTAAACATTTTCGATTATGGGATAGATTTTGATGTGAGCTGAAATTAGGTTAGCGTCATACCAGCTTACTAACTAGTTAGCCCTTGAGGGTTACTATTTTATGTAAATGATTATTGTACTTAATTTATTTACTTGATATGAATTGTACTTAATTATACTAGTCTGGACTCCAAACGGTTTTTAATTACAATGACCCTTGATTTGTACTCGAGTTTCATTCTGGTCCTCAAATTTGGTTTTTAAATTAGCATCCTTCAATTGGGAGGAATTGTAACATGTTATGAAGGGAATGCAAAAGGTTTGTCCATGAATTGACACTTCTACCCGTCAAATTGACT
Organism: Prunus avium; assembly: GCF_002207925.1. The sequence continues at coordinate 403,064 of NW_018922672.1, forward strand.
AATACTTTGACAAAAATTTGAAGAAATAACTTGTTATGGACTGTTGTAGTTAATTAATAACCTGTTGACTTTTGTTAGGAGACAAGAAAAAAATTAGTAAAAAAAATTAAGTTTAACGACAAAACAAACTTTTAGTAATTAGGATATGATAAATTGACTATTTTACTTGTGGATTAGCTGAATTAGTTATATATTTTTGTTTGTTTTGAAAAAATAAAAATAAAAATACAGACACGCACACATTTCTACCTTACGAGGACTTGATGATTAGTGTTGTTGTTGATGCCTCCGGATCTTCATGTTCCTCTTAATTTCTCCTTTGTTTTTCCCTCTCTTTAAATTTAATTGAAATTACCCTTTGCCCCAATTACTTGGGTGCTAGTAAAGGAAAATCATGAATTTTTGTTTTTGTTTTTTAGTTTTGGATAAAGGGGATTACTTTGAGGATCTTTGCTTCAGACAATGCCAGTCCATGGTGTTTTCGTTAGATGGGTGTTTTAGGTTCAAACAATAGGTGATCGATTAACCAAGGTGGTTAGTGTGAGTAGTTCGGCACTCTCATTCCTTAAGAGAGGTCAGAGGTTCGATCCCTGCTCTTGTATGGAGTCACCACTTTGGCCAGCACTTTACCCTTTACGGGCCAACCCGGTGTGAGCGGGGATTAGTCTGGGTTGTGGTTAAGGCTTAAAGGTGCTACCCATAGTTGGGGCCCATCCAGGACCACATCGTGGTTCAGACAAAAAAAAAAAAAAAAAAAAAGGTGATAGATTTTAAGTGGGATTTATTGAATAATAAACAACCTACAATTTTAAAAAAAAAAGTTGATATAGATCCAAATTCCCATTGAGAAGTTGGGTTTAATTCTCGGATTTGGTGACTTTGATCCAAGTTCTTTGACTTTTGTGCCACATAAGATTACATTTATTTTTTAATAATTTCTGATGTAATTTTTTTATTTTTTTATTTTTAAAATCATTTTTTTCCAATGTTGCCTCTTATGACTTGAATTGGATAATAGTCATTTATGTCATATTGCCTATTGCCTATTGCCTATTGCCTATTGCATATATATATATATGTTTTTTCATATTTTCGCCAATGTGTAATAGTATTTTATGTGTCTTTTTATTTATTTATAAGTAACATACAATTTTATTTTGTCTATTTTTGTATCTAACTTATAGATAGTCTTCTAATTTATATTCCTAACTTATAGGTACCATGATTTATCACTAAGTTTTTGTCGTTGCTAATAATAACACTATTTGCATGTATGTCAGGTACATAATTTAATGTGGGTGCTTGTTTGATCGATTGATATAATATGTGGATATTTACTTTTTATGGATTAAATTGTATTTTATCCATATATTAGAAATATTATCAAGGAAAGAATTCAAAATTTAAATTCTAAAATTCAATTACAACGAAATAATGCATTAAATTTAGATTTTCAATGTATTTTCCTTATTTACCTCAAAAGATAAAATCGGCACAATAGAAAAAATAATAAATGTTAAAGGACCTATATCTAAAACCAAAAACGTGTGGACAAAACTTAATGACAGTTAATCATTTTGGACTTAAATCTAAAAAGCCCAAATTATAATAATTAATGGAAAATGCTAGGGAGACCAACTTGGGAGACCAACTTGGGATACCAACTCTCTAATAGAGCGTGGGACCCATTGCATTGGTGGGCTCCACCTTTATTAGAGAGTTGGTATCCCAAGTTGGTATCCTAGCATGACCCATAATTAATAGAAGAACAATACCCAGTAAAAACAACCATTACCACGGCTTCTCAGACAGAACCAAAGACGAAAAAAAATATTCGAGAAGTGAGGAGGTAGGCTGCGGTATTTGGTAAAGTTTTTGCCCGTACAATTTTCTAGCAGGGATGATGGGTGACGTTAACACCAATATCAAACGGACGTTTAGTTTTGTCTCCGTATAGTTGTAGTTATCCAGGTGCCGTCATCTCATTGGTCCGTATTACCACCTGTCAAATGCCACGTGGCAGTACAGTGCCACTATATAATTTCTCTCACCGAATGTGGTCTAGTCTAGGGTCTCACGCGTGGCAGTCCTCCTACCCCTCGGCTAGCTCAGGGTTAGAATTAACCCTAAACCCTGACGTTAACACCAATATCAAACGGACGTTTAGTTTTGTCTCCGTATAGTTGTAGTTATCCAGGTGCCGTCATCTCATTGGTCCGTATTACCACCTGTCAAATGCCACGTGGCAGTACAGTGCCACTATATAATTTCTCTCACCGAATGTGGTCTAGTCTAGGGTCTCACGCGTGGCAGTCCTCCTACCCCTCGGCTAGCTCAGGGTTAGAATTACGGGGTATGAATTATAATAAATCAAACCTGTGGGATCCGATTGTGATTAAACCAAAACGCATGGAGTGAAACTGAAATTCTCCCTATATAAATTGATAATAGATTGAACTCACAAACTCGCAAACGCGCGGACGCAGACACATCACTCCATGAGAAGAGCGGCACAGAATCTCCAACTCAAGCACCATGCCTCCGCTTACTTCCTCTGTCAGTCTCTCTCTCTCTCTCTCTCAATGCAAACACATACAGAACAGTCATGTTCATGTTCATATGGAAACTTCTTTCTCTGCCTTTTTATGCTTTTGTGGAAGAAAAAGAAGCATAAATTTTGTAGAATAGGAGAAGAACAAGGAGAATCTGTTATCTTTTTCTGTTCCGTAGCATAAATTTTCCTTGTAATCTTCTTGTGCCCATGTACCCCTGAAACATTCGTAGAGAAAGATTATGGAGAGACATCTTTTCTTATGGGTGATGAATTGAATTGTTAATAATTTTTCAGAATCAGTACAAAAGGATAAGATTATTTGACTAGCTTTCTCTCATATGCATGTGTCAACCAATTTTTATTTTTTAAATAAAGTATATCGTTGGTCTTTTTTTACGCTGATGAAAATGAGGAAAAAGAAAAAAACGAGAAAATACTTTTACGCTGATGAATTGGGTGTAGGTGACAATTGTGTGTCACCATGGCTTGTGTTAGATATGGGAAAATACTTTTCCTCACCCTGCCATTACAGACAGCCTAAAGGTGTTGCATGATCTCAATTTTGTTGTCCTTAGAGCATGGCATGTTTTTTTATTTATTTAAATTTCTTTTAGTACTGTAACTTAAAAGTTATCGTGTTTGCAGGTTGATGCTCTCCTGATGAATGTCTATACAAACACTCTCCTAAAGTGTGAGAGAATTGAAGTTTCACACTTCCATGACCGAAGTGTTCGCTTGTTTACTAATAAAACATGGAGATCAAATAATGTGCCGGCTTTTAGAGGCACAAGTCATCTTAATAGACGTGGTAAGTTCATTTCCCTGCAAATGGATGTTCAGAGTTTCTCATGTTACATGTAATCTCTTATTGATGTTTTTGACAAGTTGCTTTGAAGCACTGTAATTTGGGGGCTCCTTAAGGAAATAAGATCATGTGAGATTATGCCAATCTATGGGTGAAATCTAGGACTTGGAGACCCTCTGTTGTTTTGTCATTCTTTAAAAAATTATCTACCTAGTTGTTTTAGAAGTCATCTTTGTGCAGGGTGGAAAAGATTAACCTTGAGTTTTTGAACTTTTTTCCTGGCTTAATTTTTAGGTTATATATCTACAAAGATATCATCTCAAGTTATGGAACAAATGCAAAGGAGTGTGTTTGTCAAAGAGTACTCAGAGGACTTACCCGGTACATCTTCATATGAATCGGCCATGGAAGCACTTTCCTCCTTGATTACACGTAAAAAACGAGGAGACAGATCATCAGCAGGTGGTAAATATGGGAAATTGGAAAGGATGTCAATATATCTCAAGGTAATGTACTGACACAGTACAATGAGACCAGCATGCTCTGAGTAATTATTGTTGAAATTAAACTTACTTGATTGAGAATGTTGAGGTGACTATCTAGTTTGATTTGTATCTTTGTATTGTTTGTTAAATTTTGATTTAGTGTTTGTAGATTGAAATGCAGAATGCTTGGTTTCTTTACAGATACTAGGCTTGGAGGAAAAGATAGGAGGACTCAAAATTATTCATGTAGCTGGAACAAAGGGCAAGGTGCTTTCCCTTTAAACTATAAACTACATATCCTCTATAAATCTGACTAAAGCTTTCAAACGATTAACAACATCTTTTGAAATATTATTATGATATCCAACCCTAGTAGTGTCGATAAGGTCCTTAAATAAGAACATGTTTTTAACTTGTTAAATGAGATATTAACTGATCCAATGATTGAAAACATATTTTTATTAAAGTGTCTGATTAGACATGCATATGTGTATATTTTAGATGCAATATAATTGTATACTTCTATAGATGCGTTACTTGACAAGGATTCAAAGTGTCTGAGATGATAAAAATGGGAAAGATATTAGAAGTTTAGTATTCTTATTAATCGTACATTTGTCTAAGGGTTATTGCATGACACATAATAGTCAGAGAACACATATCTGCAATCTCTCTCTCTCTCTCTCTCTCTCTCTCTCTCTCTCTCTCTCTCTCGGTAACTTATGTGTACAAAATTAATCTTACATTTGACTGTCAATATAACTTTCGGGTCTGAGCTTGACTTTAAATTGCATGTGTAGGTTGGACATAACTGAAGATAAATTTCTACTGTATTTTTGGAATTGCCATGCACATTCTGTGAAGCTATTTTGCGGGAGTGTGGTTTTCGAACGGGACTGTTCACTTCTCCTCACCTGATTGATGTGAGAGAAAGATTTCGGATCAATGGGTTAGTATTTTAACATAAAAATGAACTATATTGCTTATCTTTTGTTTGGATACGTTGGCCATCTCTCTCTCTCTCTCTCTCTCTCTCTCTCTCTCTCTCTCTCTCTTTCTTTTGGGCTTTCACATTTAAGGGTTCAACATGCACATTCTGTGAAGCTATTTTGCGGGAGTGTGGTTTTCGAACGGGACTGTTCACTTCTCCTCACCTGATTGATGTGAGAGAAAGATTTCGGATCAATGGGTTAGTATTTTAACATAAAAATGAACTATATTGCTTATCTTTTGTTTGGATACGTTGGCCATCTCTCTCTCTCTCTCTCTCTCTCTCTCTCTCACTCTTTCTGTTTTTCTTTTGGGCTTTCACATTTAAGGGTTCAACATGCACATTCTGTGAAGCTATTTTGCGGGAGTGTGGTTTTCGAACGGGACTGTTCACTTCTCCTCACCTGATTGATGTGAGAGAAAGATTTCGGATCAATGGGTTAGTATTTTAACATAAAAATGAACTATATTGCTTATCTTTTGTTTGGATACGTTGGCCATCTCTCTCTCTCTCTCTCTCTCTCTCTCTCTCACTCTTTCTGTTTTTCTTTTGGGCTTTCACATTTAAGGGTTCAACATGCACATTCTGTGAAGCTATTTTGCGGGAGTGTGGTTTTCGAACGGGACTGTTCACTTCTCCTCACCTGATTGATGTGAGAGAAAGATTTCGGATCAATGGGTTAGTATTTTAACATAAAAATGAACTATATTGCTTATCTTTTGTTTGGATACGTTGGCCATCTCTCTCTCTCTCTCTCTCTCTCTCTCTCTCTCTCTCTCTCTCTCCATTGCCTGTAATTGGTAACTTATGTGTACAAAATTAATCTTACATTTGACTGTCAATATAACTTTCGGGTCTGAGCTTGACTTTAAATTGCATGTGTAGGTTGGACATAACTGAAGATAAATTTCTACTGTATTTTTGGAATTGCTGGAATCAACTGGAGGTATTACTCCCATATAAATATTGGAATTCCATCTTTGGAATACTTTTAAGATATAGTTGTTCCAAATTGTAAAAGTTCTTATTGAAATCTCATACCCCAGCATGGTTCATGAGCACCTTCACGAACAGATGTATAGTTGTTCCATATTGATAATCACAAAATAATCATTGTTCCATATTGTAAAAGAGTTCCTATTCAAGTCTCATACCTCAAGCGTGGTTCATCAGCACCATGCATGGCATTTCAGTTGTGCTCCTGGACCTGCTGTTAGATGCGGCATCAATTCAAATAGTACTGGTCATATTCATCAAAACTCAAGATGCTTTGGGCTTTCATTAGACTGAGAGCTTTGGTATGCATTATTTTTGCTTCAAATTCGTGGAGAAAAATCCCTATGTATATGTATTTTGACTTTTCAGTTTCAAGAGCATCAGAACAAATTCATAAAAGCTTAAAATTTATACGAATCATGGCTATCATATTCCAAATTGGGAGGACTTTAGAATCTTCAAGACTACGTGTGAGCTTGATTTTTAAATTATGATTTAGTGGGTTGCATATGCATAAGATGGTCTTTAGTAATTTTTATTACTGCTTGATAACTTACCAAATAACAACTTATGGTACTGATGCTTTATCCACGTTAAGGGCCCAAGTTGTAAAACACAGCTTTTTGATTATTGAAGCTTGAATTTGCAGGAAAAGGTTACAGAGGACCTGCCAATGCCTCCACTATTTCAGTTCCTCACTTTATTAGCTCTCAAAATATTTGTTTGTGAACAGGTTAGTCATAGAACCTTAATTGCATATAAAGCTTCCCATTTTGGAATTATGCAGATAGCTGCAGCAAGGAGTTCCTTTTGGATTTTTGGTTACTCATCTGTTTTTTCCCTTGTGTATTGTATGTATTTTTAATGATTCTCACTACTGAAAACCGCTAGAGTCTGATGATTGGGTCATTTTTTCCCTGCTTTCGTTTGGAATTTTCTGTTCTACTGTCAGTGTAGTCATTACTCTCCCAAATATGACATCAGGAAATGTTCTGAAGCCTGCTTATTAGCTAGTTCCCTAATCTCCTTACCATCCCTGCATTCCCTCCCTTATTGAGGTCTTCAAGCAGTGTTCCCATATGTCTATATTAGGACTTTCCTTGTTCTGTACCAATTAACTGGATTAGTGTTTTCTATGGTTAGCTTGATATGCACTGTAACATAGTATAAAAGTCTGTTCCTGGTTTTTGAATCTTGGAAACCCAATTTTTGGTATCTAAGTTTTGTTTTCCTTGGATATTTTTCTTTTTCCTGATGTGTTTTGATTGAGAACAGTACTTTTGATAGGTTGACGTTGCTATTATCGAAGTTGGTCTTGGGGGAAAAAGAGATTCAACAAATGTGGTATGCTGTATGGAACTACATAAAATTCTTGAAGTCTATTCAAATTTCAAAACTGTTTTATTTTTCTTGTAGAAGCCTACGATTAGATTATAATAAAGTGAAACTTGAGCATTCTCTTAACGTTTTTGCTGAAAGAACTGTATATAATATTGTTTGTGGAAATACTTATTGATGTCAGTGGTAAATCATGCAGATAAAAGAACCTATTGTTTGTGGCATTACATCTCTGGGGATGGACCACGTGGAGGCATTGGGTGAGTCTTTTGACTCCTCAACTTGTTTTTCCATATTTTGTTTACTGAGAGTACTATTACCTTCATACTTTTTTATTTTGGTGGTGAAACAATCATCTTCATACTTAATATAGGGAACATTTATAATTTTACAATTATATGAATTCTATCCTGTTTCTGAGACTAGTTATCAGTAATCAGGTATTATTCTTTTGCATTTTCATCCGTTTTAGCATTATTGCGAGCGATGGGGATATTTGGATGCTAAATTAGGTAACTATAATATTATGCAGGAAATACCCTTGGGCAGATAGCTTCTCATAAGGCCGGAATATTCAAGGTATAAATCTCCCACACAAGCAATTCAGACTAGCATGGATATGCTTTCTTTGATTATGAGTTATTTATCGCATATTTCTGTTTTGATTATTCAAATTGGCAGTTTTCATATTTTCTGAATTGGGTTGATGTCTTCCCTGCTACTGAAGCCTCATATTCCTGCATTCGTGGTAGCTCAACTTTCTGAAGCAATGGATGTAATCCAGGAGGTGGCTCGTGGACTAGCGGTAAGTCCTCTCTCCTAATTCCATTATGTAGAGGTCATAATTTGAATGTATGCATAATACATATCACACACATGCATGTGCACATATGTATACTTTTGTTCCCTGCCAATAGTTTTCTGGTCAAATTACTTCTTACCTTTTCCATGGGCTCTAAAAGAATTTTTTTTTCTGTCATTGTGATCCACCAGTTTCTTCTGATCATTGATGATTTACCTCCAAAAGCTTTTTGGCCTGGTTTTATGGGCAAGCACCACAATTATAGAATGAAGTTATGAGTTACATATATATATATATATATATATATATATTATTCCTTCTTTGGTTTTTTGCACATATTTTTGGATAAAGATCATAAACAAATGCGGTATCTGCATTTTTTCGTCACTCTAGTTTTCATGTCATCAAGTGTGATAGTTGACAGTAGACACTAAAGCTTTCATATGATCTCATCAAGTGTTTTAATACATAGAAGTAAATAAATGATAATTGCACAAATGCAGTTCTTGATGGATATAAATTTTCTTGTTATCCTAAAATTGAGATGAAAAAAGGTCTTGACATGGTAAAAACCTGAGTATACAAATTTGGTAATGTTTGTTTTATTTTATTCAAAGATGACATGTTACGTGGTGCTGATGGAAGCCTGTACGTTAAACAAGCGTGTAGTAGGCGTCAATTTGTTGGTCATCCTTCAGTGTTCAGCTAGGCCTAACCAAAATATCATTATTCTGTTAGATATTTTTATAGGTTAATAACTGTAGGTTCATTACATACACGTTCCCAGACAGAAGAATTTATGGATTGTTAGCTGCATGTGCATCGCCCTTTGATCTGTATTTACCAATTGCAGGTTCCGTTGGAAGTAGTGGCACCACTTGACTGTGAGAAGATGGATGGTTTAAAACTTGGCTTGTCTGGTGACCACCAGTTCATCAATGCTGGTCTTGCTGTTTCCCTTTCTAAATGTTGGCTTCAAAGAACGGGGAATTGGGAAAAACTTTTTGGAAAACAAGATAACCTGGAAAGCGATTTACCAGCGGCATTTCGTAGAGGTCTTTCAACAGCACATCTTTCTGGGAGAGCTCAGATTGTTTATGATACTTCTTTGAAGTCTTGCAATTCATCAGAAGTGTCTGACAGTTCTTGTGGAGATCTAATTTTCTACTTGGATGGAGCTCACAGTCCTGAGAGCATGGAGGTTTGTGGAAGATGGTTCTCTAGTGCAGTAAAGGGAAACCGGAAAGCATCATCTTGTTTTACGGTTGAAAACATGGTGCAGGTTTGGGGGAACGGTCACCTCCAATATGGAACAGAAAAAAGGGATAAGTCTTACAAAATATCAAAGCAGGTAAAACCAATACAGATTGCAATTTACTTTAAGTGATAGATGTCTTGAGATATCCATGGACAGCTCTTAGTGACCTGAATGTCTCAGTTAATGTCTTATCATATCAACTGAATGATTCTCATCTACAGTTCGTTTATGCTGATATAATAATTGGTCCTTGTATGTCATCTTTATACCTTGTAGATTCTTTTATTCAATTGCATGGAGGTTAGAGACCCTCAAGTATTGCTTCCAAAGCTTGTAAGCATGTGTGCTTCTTCAGGTATTGCTGATTCACATACAGTTAATTAGTCAATTCCACCTCTTTGTTCTTCTCAGTTCTTAAAAACTACTTGTTTTCTTCAAGAAGCTTTGAGATATTGGTGTCAAATTTTATCTCTTCCTCTAAAAGGGGAAGGTTGTGTGAACATGTGGGTGGGGAGTTGGGGATGGGGCAGTGGTAGCCAGCTATCTTTGTCAGCAGAAAAGAAAGAGGCAATTGTCGGTTTCCTTTTTAGACCTTACATATGATATCAGTATTCTATAAAACCGTACTAACGTATAAGCTCAATACAATACAGCAAAAACTCATTGTTAGTATAAATTTGAGAATATATTGCCAGTATTCTCTACTACCAATTGCATGGCGTCAAGATTAGTTAGGTGGTCTGTTGAAACTTTGAGCATGACATCCTGTAAATGTAGTTTGTTTGTCTTTTTCTTTTTTCGCTGCTATTTTTTTCCTAAGGATATATATATATATATACACACAGAGAGCCATTGAGGGATCCCTCAAATTAGCTTATTTGAGGGACACCTTTGTAGGGCCCACTTCACATTGTATTTCACTAATCCAAATCGTCTATGTTTTAGATAATCATTCAAAGATCATCTCTACAAAAAATTGCTTAAATCCGATATCGTTTGACCACTCAATTGTGTTATTGAAATTTTAGTACTTTCTTGAAGCACCGTGTTCATTGATTTTGTAGGATACAATTGGATGTCGAAACGTTTTCCGATTTGTCTAATTTTTTTGCAAGGATGATCTATGAATGTAGACTTAAAAAATAGATGGTTTGGATTGTTGGAAAAAAAATCGTGCCTCAAATAAAATTATTTAAGGGATCCCTCAATAGAAGGGGACTATATATATATGTATATTTCTATGGTTATGAGAGTTGAAACTGATGCCTCAGGATTTGTTATAATATTTCTCAGGTACTCATTTCTCAAAGGCCCTTTTTGTCCCAAGTATGTCAACTTATAACAAAGTTACTTCTGCTGCCTCAGTCATTCCTGCCGATAACTGTAGCAGGGACCTGTCGTGGCAGTTCAACCTCCAGAGACTTTGGGAGAAGATGATCCATGGTAAGGGTATGTACTTTGGTTTCCTTGAAAGCTTCAATTGCATTTTAATTGGTTATTTTGTGGTGTTTGCTTATTTACACCCCTGATAATAATGATAAGGTATATTATGTATACATTACATGCACGTATGTA
>NW_018922672.1:421367-491443 GCF_002207925.1 Prunus avium
AGCCTCTGGTATGTTGCTCATACGTTCTTCAGCACAAAGGGCATGACTTTGTAGCAGTATATGCCTCTTTCAATTATGAAAGTAGTATTTACTTTATAATCCTCATGCATCATGATTTGATTGTAGCCGGAGTAAGTGTTCATGAAGCTTAGTAGTTGATTGCCGGAAGTTGAATCTACGAGCTGATAAATTCTTGGCAGGGGAAAGTTGTCTTTCAGGCACGCCTTGTTAAGGTCAGTGTAGTCCACGCACACTCTCCACTTGCCTTGGTCTTTCTTTGCCACTAAAACAACATTGGCCTGCCACTATGAGTAGGAGACTTCTTTATTGAAAGTGGCAGCTAGAAGCTTGTCAATCTCGGCTTCGATGATGGCAACTCACTTGGGAGCGAAGTTGCGTATATTCTGTGCTACTAGTCTGCTGGCTGGGTTGATGTGAAAGCGATGGCAGATGATCTGTGGATTGATACTTGGCATGTCAAATGATGACCATGCAAACGCATCTTTGTTGTTTTAGGGGAACGCTATAAGCTCCACCTTTTCTTCTGGGCTCAGGCTCGAGTCGATTCACACTTTTCTCTCTGGCTTATCAGGATCAAGAGGTACTAGTTTGACATACCTGACTCTTTAATTGCTATTGGGGAATGACTATTCCCTTTCATTTCTTGTCTGCTCGACTGCCAGGAACGAGATCTACTTCCTCCCTTGCTTGTTCGGCTCCCTTTAGATCTGCTTGATTTTTAGGGACGAACTACGCTTGCTTGCTTTTCTTTAGCCCTTGAGCTGAGCACTTTCTTATCATCGCTTGATTGTTGTTGATCTGACCGACACCGCCCCTAGGGATTGGGTAATAGATTTTCTAGTTCGTGGCTGATGTGACAGTGTTGATCTTGTCAATCCATGGTATGCCTAGGATGCCATTTTAGGGAGAGACTTTGTTAATTATCATGAATGTATGAGCGCTGATCACTGGTGGGGAGTAGACGTCTGAGCGCTGAAAATAGTAATCGTGGTTGCTCCGTTGAAGTCGGTCATCGACCTGGCAGACCTGTTGATCTTGGCCTCCATTCCTATCTACTGGACCATCGAAAGTTGTAGGATATTGGCTGTGCTGCCCTTATCTACATGAACTTGGTCGAGGATGGCTTGTGCGATCTTGATGTTTATGACAAGGGTGTCATTGTGCAGCAGATCAAGTGCGCTCAAATGTTTCTTTTGGAAGCCGATCACGGGATTGTCTTCAATTGACGGGTAGCTGGTTAAGACTTGAGAGATGACAATAGCCTGTTTAATCTTTCTCTTCTTTTCCTTGCTTGTCAGCCCAGATTCTTCGGAGTTAGCTAGGATTGTGTTAATCCCTATGATTTTCTGTGGAGGCTCCTTGGCGGAGTCGCGGTCCTTGATCTGCTGGATGGCCTTCTTTGCCACGAACTCCTTGCAGTGGCCCTCTCTTATGAGCTCTTCGAGATGCATCTTCCAAGATCGGTAGTTGGCTGTGTCATGCCCATGAGTTCTACGGAAGGCGCAGTACTTGTTGGTACTTCTTTTGTCAGGATCTCCCTTCAAAGGTGGTGGTCTTCTAAGTCAGAGCTTATCCTTCACTTGGGCCAAGATTTGATGTATCGGGATAGTGAACTTTGTATAGCCTTCGTCTGCTGATGCACAACCTTGGGATGGTGCCTTGCGCTTTCTTCCATAGTTCTTACTAATGGGATTATCACCGCTCTGACTTGCCTCCTTGGGTGATTCGATCGCCGTCCTAGAGTACGTAGTGTTCTGTGGTTGCAAAGACCTTTGTCAGAGTCTGACTGAGAGCGATAGTCAACTCAAGAAATAGGTCATGCTGACCATTTTTGAAGGCAGAGGATGTGATTCGGTCATCACATCCCACAATGTTTGCTTTTCTGCCTTGAATCTCTTGATGTAGTTTCAGAGGGACTCATCTTGCTTCTTACGCAGGTTGAATAGGTGGTCGTCTTGTTTCTAGATCGTCTAGTATGAAGTGTAGTCCTTAGTGAAGATGAAAGCTAACTCCTTGAATCTGCTGATCGACCTGGATGATATGGTATGAAACTAATTCTGGACTGCTCCTCGTAAGGTCATTGCAAACACCTTGCACATCAACTCGTCTTCAGCCTCGTAGAGAATCATAACACTTTTGAAATGCTTTAGATGGTTCTTGGGATCGAAATTCCCTTTGAAGTGTGTGAAAGAAGGCGTTGAGAATTGCTTTGGTGGAGCCGCCTGCTCGATCTCGGTGGTGAATGGTGAGGAGTTCACTTGGTCCACCTCCTTGCGTAGAGCATCTTCGAAATGTCCTCTGATCTTTAAGTCTCGAAGTCGGTCATTCACGAGCTTTTCAACATCTTCTGCCTGCATGGCCTGTGGTTCACGTCTGTGTCCTCCATGATTCCGGTGCCTTTAGTTTACCTCCTCATTGTCTCTACAGAGCAGATCTCCTTGACTGTCCTTCATGCGCGGCGTGTTGGTGGACTGAGATTGCGAGAGAACCTTCGTAGCTTGTTGTCGTGAGTTGGCTCCTTGGGACAGAGCATGTGGGTGTCTTTCTTCCCATACTTCATGGGGGTGATCATGAGACTGATCTCCTTGGGGGCCCAGTCTTACGTGAACGATTCTATGCAGGCCCAGGCAGGCATGAACATTGGATGCGGATTGTTTCAGCTGTGAAGATGAGCATCAGCAAGGTGGCCCTGGTCATCGGGCCATGTAACAACGTTGTGGTTCCAGCCGCAAAGTCTTGCTGTTGCTACGCGTTTTCCATCATAAGGCTGCTAGTTGGCGCTGCGGCATGCGTTTGGTATGTGCTCTCAATAGCAAGATCGAGAGGTGGGATGTCAGCGGCATCTGGGGCTGTGGAGGAAAAACTGTGGTGTTGGGCCCGACCTTGGCTACAAAAAGTGGCTGCCACGACATCGTGGAAGCTCAGATTCGTTGCGAATTGGGTTATCGCGGCGGTCTTGCTCCTTGTGCACTTGCTTCCAACCATTGTTGTTTGGAAGGCTTCGGTTGAGTGATGAAAAGGAGGAAACATATTCCTTTGATTCAAGAGCATATGTTGAGTATAACTCGCGCTCTCAATGAAAGCACCAAAATGTTTGTTCAAATTTCTCACGGGAGAATATTCGCTTGTAGATTTTTCACCCTTCAAGCTTCCTTCTCTCTCTTCCTCGTTTCCTACAAAACAAATAGGAGTAAAAGACCACAGCCGGGGGGTGTTGGCCAAAGGCGCTCCTATGCCTAAGTTAGTTCAATTGGATCTTTGAGAAAAGATGCGGCAATAGCTAAATTGGACGGAGTTTTCTCTCACGTGGAGAGCTGGGTGGCCGGAACCGTGTGTGGTGGCACTTAGCCGTGTGAAGAGAGAGAGAGAGAGAGAAAGAGAGAGGAGAGATAGAGGGTGATTTTGTAGGGTTTTTAGAACCAGGTTTAGAATTACCTCTTATATTGAATGTGACTATGTATTTATAGGGCTCTAGCCATCTAGGGTTTTTCAAAGAACAATTCCTATTTGGAAGGAAGATATTCTTTCCATTAAATGGAGAGATTGAGTCAATTATGGATTTCGATTGGGATTAAATCCCTAATTGATGATAATATCCCCAAAATAAGATAATATCCCAAATTGGTGATATTATCTATCATTGGTGATTATATTCCCAAATAAAGATAATATCCCGTATTTAAGATAATAACCCTATTTTTGGTTTCAATTAATTGACCAAATAAATGGGCCCAATTAATGACCTAGGTGATATCCTTCTTTTCCAAGTGTCGTCTTCGTATTGGTTGGTGAAATATATTTTTCCACATGTTCAACAACAGACTTGAAAGTGTACTTATTTTAATGTGTATTTTTATTGCTTGCTTGCAACTAAATTCATAAAGAATTGGATTTTTTTGGACTTTAATAAGTTAATATATACTCGGCTAACCTATACCTTAAAACAAAAAAGTGTTGCTATTTCCAACCCTCTGTCCTATTACCCCACCCACCATTATTCCTAAAATACCCTTTAATTATTAATGGTTGGAAATTTGATATTATGCTGGAAAGATGATTTGTTTTCTTAAAGCATGTTAATGCAAAACAGGATTTCGGTAGTATCAAGTTTGCACACCCTGAAAGATTGAAAATTCCAAATTGCCAAAGATGAAAAGAAACTCAAACTCCAAATGGAACCCGCTATGAAACCTTGCGGATCTCGGATGGACAACATGGCAGGACCCACACCCATAGCCTCTAAAGAAAGATGGCGACTGTGAGGTGTTTCAGGCAAGCATGGGGGGTTGCCGCTGACGGGGTTGGGTGGGTGGGGGAGCTTTGGTTGATTTAATTTAATACTAACCTCATAAGAGCACCTCCACCGCTCTACACAAACCCAGGCAACAGCCCCCCCAAGCCAAGGTAAAGCCCAGCAGAGCGTAGCCTCAAGCCCGGGCAAGCCCTGGGGCCCACTAGCCCGGGCAAGCCCAAGGGCAATTCTTGACTGGGCTCTAGCCCGAAGTCGCTGACAGCTCCCAACGGGAAGACGCCATGTGGCGCTTCTCGGACCCTCCGATTGATTTTTGTCTAGAAATCCGACGGATTTGATTTTTTTGGCTAAAAGAATTGCAAAAAAATTCAAATTTTTTTTAAAAAAAATACCAAAAAGTTCTAGATTTGTTCCCTATAAATACATAACCATTTTATTCACTTTCCACACCAAATCAACATACAACTCTCCTCCTTCCAATATTTTTTACTCTCCACTCATATTTTTCTTCTACTTTCCATTTGTCTCAAAAAACAAATGGCCTCTTCTGTAGAAGCTAGGGGCGCGTGGACAACTCAGGAAGATATTGTGTTGTGTGAGTATTGGGTGAAAGTTAGTCATTGAGCGGTCACGGGCAATGAGATGAAGTTTTGTCATATGTGAAGAAAAATTCATGAAGAATTTTCTGAAAGATCGGGTCACTTCAGACGGAATTGACCTTAGCTAGTGTTGCATTCCTAAAAGGACACAAATTAATGTGCAAACAACCAATTAAAAATACCCGCAAGTGCACGAATCTAATGAAGTATAGATTTTGTAAGTACGGGGTCGATCCCACGAAGAACTTGTCGGTTTCCTATAAGTTCTAATTTGAGTACGTAAAGAACACTAATTTTACACAACACACAAACACAATACAAATTGGAAACTAAAAATGAAGTAAGGAAGATAAAAGAAATGAAACAACACAAGAAAACAAAGAAAAACACAAACAGCACTTTCTATCACCCGTTTATCACCATTTGGACAGATTCGTTTCTCTGTTTTTCAGTTTCGACCTCTGTCCAGTTTTTGACCTATAACTTTCCAACCGTTTATCCAAAATTCACGTTCTTTATACGGTTGGAATCAGCACAGAAAATTCAAGAACACAACTCGGACCAAAAGTCCAAAACAATTACGGAAACAAACAAAATTCAGTGACAAAGACACAAAACGTGTCAAACACGCAACTCACACACACATTGGGGGGGGTTTTTGATTTGGTTCAAGTGACCTATTTCTATTGCATGAAAGTAAATGAACTTTGAATTTAAATGTGAATGGCAGAGATGAATTATCAAAATGTGAAATTAAAATGTAACAAACACTAGGGTTTCGGAATCCACCCTAAACAATTCTACCCATGTTCATGGATACTCAAGTGATGAACTCTAAATGTATTGATGAAGATGTTCGCAATCAAGACCATGGGTCGTGGCTCAAGACGCATTGATTCTCTCTAATATACGTAAAGTGCATGGTTCGTGCTACAATACTTGTGCCCTCCTCATAACCGAACCTAGGTATGGTTCGTACTTCAATTCGATTGCAAGGAAAACCCATTAAGTTCAAAGAGAATATGAACATATAATAGCATGGTGTTTACATTAGGTATTCAAGAAACCAAGGCACATGGATGGTTCTTACTCCATCCATCTATTGCTTAGGAAAACATAAAGATACACATAATCCCAACAACCTCAAGAAGCATGCTTTCAAAGGTAATCAATCAAGGAAAACACACATCAAGGATAGATTAATTTGGTGAATTCGAATTCATCAATTGTTGTCAAGAAACCAATTCACATGATGCTCACTTAAACAAGTTCAACCATTTGTTGCTAATTAGAAATTGTGTTCTTGGTTATCTTACACAACTCCTCAACTTTAGCTACATGCATACAACCTAAGGTGATTAAGCAAAGGAAGCAAACACAAATCATAAAATTCAATTAGTGAATGGGGTTCATCAACAACATCTAGAAATGCATACACTCAAGCATCAAAACAATAAGGTAATCATGTATAGGGCTTCAACCTAAGCCCTAGCTATGGAGTTTAGTTCCTCATAATCATTTCAAACACAAATTCAAAATGAAATTAGAAAGAGTTTACAGATTTTCAGAAAATGATGAAAGCTTCAAGATCATCAATGGTGGAAGTCTTCTTCTCCACTTTTCTTGACTGCACCTTGTCTTTCTCCTAGCTCCAAGCTCCAAAATCTGCTCTCAATTGTGTAGAATGGTGGAATACCCTCTCTCCCGTTGCAAAAAACTCCCCCAAATCTGATTGCAATCCCTTTTGACTTCTCTCTCTCCTCCTTTCCAGCTTTTCTTTTAGTATAAAACTTATTCTTTCTCTAAAGCTATTGCCCATTGTCCCCTTGCAAATGATGAAACCTTGTTTTAAGGTATAATCCAAGGCTCCAATTGACTCAGGAAATGACACTCAAATGCAATCCATTGTTACCAAAAGGTGTCGTAACAAGTAGAAATAAAATGCTATTAAGTGGGGGTGAAAACTAGGCCAAAACAAACATCCAGAGCCAGCGTCAATTGTCCGATCAGCTGAATAGGCTACACTTGCCCAATGGAGCTCAAATTTGGATATGTTGTAGTTAACATCCATTGGAACAAGTCCTATGAAGATCATCACCTCATCCAAGGACCGGAACATGCTGATCCAAGGCCACGAAGTTGACCTACGAAAATGAACAAAAACAGAATTTATAACTAATAATGCACTTTTAGCTCATTTTCATCCCAACCAAGGCAAAATCTAAGAAAACACAAAAAGGAAGTAAAAAGCTATAAAATGTCAAGAACTAACTCAAAATAGTGGGTGAATAACATGAAAAATCATGTGTAAAAATGAACCGAACAGCTAGTAGGTGGAAAATTTTGAACAAAGAGTTAGGGAGATGGAGAGATGCCTTGACAAAAGCGAGGGACAACATTCGAAGTGGTCAAAATCTTGCCGATGAGGTAAAATATTTATAATTGTCGTTTTATTCAATTTAATGTAACTTTTTTTCTTTCTTGCATTTCCAATTTATTTATATTTTGTTGCATAATCATTTTTTTTTCTTGCATTTCCAATTTGTTTATATTTTCTTGCATTTCCAAATTGTTTATATTTTCTTCCATATTCATTTTTTTTCTTGCATTTCCAATTAGTTTATATTTTCTTGCATAATCATTTATTTTCTTGCATTTCCAATTATTTATTTTTAATAGATCCTACAAGCACAAATGTGGTTCGGTGCCATGGGGCAAGGCAAAAAAAGTTTCCTGAGTCACCAATGTTGGGAAGTTGTGAAGAATTGTAAGAGATTCAAAATTATTTACACTGGTCTGCCGGTTGTGTTGAATGAGATGCCGCTCCACAATTCGCCGCCAACCGATTCGCCGTTGGACTCCCTAATGGATCAAGACTCACCACTCCCATGTGTGCCGAGACCTATTGGGAGAAAGGTGGCAAAGGCCAAGAGAGGGAGCACTTCGAACAATGAATGTGCACAATTTTTGGAGCAAATTGCTAAGAATGGCGCACTGAGAATTGAGAGAGACTTGAAAAGAGAAGAAGCAGACAAGGCACGACATGAAGCATTTGCAATTCAAAGGCAGCATGCACAAGAACAAGACATGGAGGACAGAGAGATGAAAATCATGGCCATGGATACGAGCCATATGTCTCCTGAAACAAAGTCCTATTGGAAGCTAAAACAAAGGGATGTGATGATAAGAAAACTTTTCCGTGATGACGGACCTAGCAATACGGATTGGTTAAATGATCAAAACCATTAGGTTGTATTGAAAGATTTGCCATATGTATTAATTTGTTGTATTGTTTCCCTTTTATTCAATAAAGATAGCATTAAATAATATGACTATTTATTAAAAACATTTGAACATCAAAACAAAGTTTAATTAAAAACAACCCTTAATTTATTACAAACAACACACAAAACAAAGCATAATTAAAAGCATAATTAAAAACAAAGCATAATTCCAAACAAAGCATTAATCTTGACTTCATCCACTGTGATTGCCTTTTATCTCCCACAAGTGCTCGATCAAGTCAACTTGACATCTCTCGTGAACATATGAAGATTGCATTTCATGATAATGACCATCATGAATTAACGGTTCGTGCTCCATTGGTTTTCCATTTGGTCCCATGGGCCTTTCATAAATTCTTGTCAACGCCGTGTTCATGGGATCAGGTTCGAACACCTCTAGAGCATCATAATCATACTCATCCTCCACAATCATGTTACGGAGGATGATGTAAGTCATCATAATGCTCCGCAGCACCTCCTCATCAAGCATCCAAGCAGCACCCCTAATAATTGCCCAACGAGCTTGCAAGATACCGAAACACCTTTCCACGTCTTTCCTATAACCTTCTTGAAAGGCATCAAAGCTTTTTTCCCTCTTGGATTGGGGATTCAAAATTGTTTTCACGAATGTCGTCCACCTAGGATAAATTCCGTCAGCGAAATAGTACGCACCCGAGTATATGGTATTGTTGATTCGGTACGTGATCTGGGGGGAATGACCTCGCAATACATCGTTGAACACCGGGGATTGACCAAGCACATTGAGGTCATTCTGAGAACCAGCAACTCTGAAGAAGGCATGCCAAACCCAAGTGTTGAATGAAGCTACGGCCTCCAGAATTATACTTTTTTGGCCCTTTCGATTCCCATAGTCTCCTTGTCAAGCAGTTGGGCAATTCTTCCACTGCCAGTGCATGCAATCGATGCTTCCAATCATTCCTGGAAAACCTCGAGCCTCAACTTTTTGTACAATCCTTCGGAGGTCCCTCGCCGTAGGTTTGCGAAGGTACTCCTTCTTGTAGATATTTTCTACTGCATCACAAAATCTCACCAAGCACTCTAGGATAGTTGATTTTCCCATCCGCGCAATCTCATCCACCTACTCTGCAGATGCCCCATAAGCAAGCATCCACAAAGCAGCTGTAAGTTTTTGCTTGGGAAGAAGACCCAAAACCCCAACAGCAATATACTTCGTTCAGAAGATATGGTGTGAGAGGTATGAGTTGAGGGTGTAGTTTTATAGAGGGATTTAGAAGATAGAGATGACACGTGACGCAATTTTAGAGGATGAAAATCTTATCTGAAATCTAAGATTATAATTTTTTAATAAATATATGAAAATCTTATCTGACATGGGACACGGGGCGCAATTTTAGAAGGTAAAAATCTTATCTTAAATATGAGATTATAATTTTTTGAATAAATATCCCAAAATATTATCTGAAAAGCTTATCAAAATTAATGGTTTAAGTATAAAAAAATAGGAAATAAAGTAAAATGAATAGTGTTTGCCCTTGCCCTTTGGGGTGGAACCAAAAAAGGCAAGGCTGCCACCAAGGAACTAAATATTGATATTATGGGCGATATTTTAGCACATATTCACTTAAATATCGTCAATATATCGATATTATTGCGATAATGTCGGAGGCGATAATTTCCTCCTCCTTCATGCTTTATTTGGGCAATATATCGCAATATTATTGCTATCAATAATATCGCGATATGAAACTGAAAAATAAATGAAAATGGTTGAGAAATTGCGCTTTTGCACACAAGGGGGGAATCGAACCCCTCTTTTTCCCATCCACTTACTCAGCCTTAATCCAACACGCTGCGAATGAGTTTGTTAACAAAAGCTACGACGTGTAATATTTATATGGTCTTTAAAATTTCTGCAAGCTAATATTATCTAGGGTAAATTTCCATAAAAAAAAAAAAAGAATCCCTAATGATAAATTTAGGCATATGTTTAATGTTATTTATTATTTTATTATGGAGTTGTATTTTTTTTTTTTTGGTTATATATTATGGAGTTGTAATATTATTCACTATTGAGTTTTAATATTGTTCACTATATGTGATACTAAGTTTTAACTTTAATAGGAATTCTTTCTATGTGGTACTAAGTTACTCATATATTTTATTTTTGTTTTTTTGTCAAGTTCATATATCTTATCATATGGAATATGTTGTAGTAAATTATTATAACTAAAAAATTATGGTGTGTCTAATTTTCTTTCACTAATTACTATATATTTTATAAAGACAGTGTTTGTCAGGTCGCTACATAATCAACTTAAATCACTCAAACCCACCATGCCATGCATTTTATTCCAATTTTTTGTGATAAAATAATAGACAATTGACTAAATAAATATCCTCTAAAGTTTCAATAAAAGTTTCCAAGTTTTTCTCACAATTTCCGTGATTTTTATTCAATTTTTATCCATATCGATATTTCATCGATATTTCCATCGATATATCCATGTTTTTGGACCATCGATATTTCCGAAACTCTCGATATATCAAACCTTGGCTGCCACTATTCACATGAATAGTGGCAAACCTTGCCTTGCTTTTGCCTTGCCCTTGCCTTTTGGGGTGGAGGTGCTCTGAAGATAAGAATTTGTTTGAATTAATAATTAAAAAGTATTTTAGGAATAATGGTGGGTGGAAAAATAGGATTGTGTTTTTTCAAATTTACATAGTGGGTAAGAAGATAAGGTGAGTGGATAAATGTAACAGGGGTAAAAATGGCAGCATTCTTAATAAGGTATGTTTATTTTTTTGTTTTTTGGACTGAATTAATAAGGTATTCACACACATTAGAATTAGATACTTTGAAAGTTTTAATTGGTAAGGCTAACGTTGAGCTTTATCAAGTTGATTAATAGAGTATTCACATATTTGAATACATTTTTGTGGGAACATCAAACTCTTTAGATTCAACTATTTGATTGAGATATATGATGAGGTGAGTTAGTCGATAGTCCATTATTATCACTAATGTAACATTATAACCTTGCTAGGTTTTGATGTGATCTTATAACTTAACAATACGACAAACAAAAATAGCAATTTAATTTGTAAAGATAAATTATGCATGTACAAGACATTTAAACAATTAGCATACTAAGAATAAATTCTTTCTAACCTTTGTAGTCCGAATCCTTTAAAAATTGCTTAACATCAGTAGAATAAGCTTCACTAATCCATCATTTTACATATATTGTTCAAATCGTCATTGATATTTTCGATATTTTATTATTTATTTATACAGATATCCATTGTCAAATAATAGTTTCTTAGATGAGTCTTGCAATTTTGAAATGGAAAATACTTTTGTCCTTATCATGTAAGTAGGAACTTTTACATTCCTATCAACAAAAGTGTGACATGTGTGCAAAAAAATTTCTTTTTGTGTTTTTAATGAATTATTTTTGTATATATGTCAAACTATGATTCACTAAAAGGAGAAGTATTTCCTTACAAGTAAGGAGGCAAGCAATATTTATAAATAAAGAGACAAGCAGTATCCTTTCGAAATTCATGAATCAAACCGATTAAAAATAAAAATAAAAAAGGAAACTTTCTTCATGTAAGGTTCGAAATTCACGAATCATACTGATTAAAATAAAATAAAATAAAAAAGGAAACTTTCTTCATGTAAAAGGCAAAAAAAAAGGGGGAAAAATCTGAGGCCGGCAATAACACCACCAACGACAAAACGTCTCTCGCAGTCTCTCTCTCCTTCAGGTTTCCAACTCCCATTTCCTTCGGTTACAATTCAAAACTCTCTCTCTCTCTCTCTCTCTCTCTCTCTACATATATATGCAACGACTACTGTCTTCATTCTCTTTGTCTGTCATCAACCTCTCATGGCGGGTCTCTACTCTTCTTCCAGACCCACCTCGGCTTCTTCTTCTTCTTCCTCGTCATCATCGTTGTCGTCTGCCTCATCTTCTTCCTTTCAGACCTTCGCTTCCCGCCTTCTCTTGCTCCTCACCGTCCTCCCTCTAACTCTCGCCGGCTTCGCCTTCGTTCTCCAATGGCGTGGCGGTCTCAATGACCCCATTACTC
This sequence comes from Prunus avium, assembly GCF_002207925.1. Next base: position 433,604 of record NW_018922672.1, read on the forward strand.
GATGGGCACCTGACCATCACGAGTTCCCTGGCATGGTCGACTTGGGTGGGCCCCCAGTCCAGGTTTCACATTCTTCGGGTTCCGACTGCGTCGATCTTCTGGGTCGGAGCCACTCGCCCTCCTTCCCCTACTATAAGGACTGGAAGTTCGATTACATGTCCGATCTGAGGCCCAAGGTCAGTGTGCTTTCTATTGTGTCCAATTTGATTGCTTTTTCAAAAGTTTGTTGAGTTTTTGTGGCTGTGATTTGTGGTTGATAGAATTGGATTGATGATTTTTGGGATTTGATTTGAGTTTCTTCTTGTCTTTGGGGGTTGATTATGTTTGGATCTTGGGATCTGGCATCTGGGTTGTGCTTATATAGGTCTCTTGTTGAGCTTGATTAGTGCTGATTGTGATATGAACTGGGGATCATTCATTGGGCATCATCAGATATTTGTTCTCTTGTAGATTACTCTTTTGGTTTCTTTAGCATTTTTAAAGTCATTCTGATTAATAATGCATGTGACATCTTATGAACATCTTATGAACCGTCTGTAATCTTTTACATGTCAGATATGCATTCAAACAAGCACTTCCGCTGGTTTGGAGCAAACGTTGCCATGGATCTTTTATCATAAGGTTATTGGAGTTTCAACCTTTTTCCTTTTTGTGGAAGGCAAGGCTGCATCTCCTAATGTATCTAAAGTCTTTGAAAGCATTCCGGTGAGTTCAAGTTGCATGCTTCACTTAAAATTTTTTCTAGTGAACAATTTTTCAAAATCAAATAATGTATATACAAGTTTAATGCCCTTCTAGTTCTGGCTATCCAAGTTCTTATGGGACACAAAATTCGTATTACAGGGAGTGAAGGTTATATACAGGACAAGGGAATTGGAGGAGCAGCAGGCTAAAAGGTTGGTACCCTTTCATTTTAAATAGGTTATTTTATTTTCTCCAATTCGCCTCTTAAATTGGTAAGTGTGAGATAAAGAAGTTTACTTTCGACGTTAGTGTGCCAAATGTATTGAATGGATCCTTTCCCCAATTTTCTGATGAAAAACTAAAAGAGTTATGATTGGAGAACCTTTGAATGTTGTAGATTTTAAATGCAAAATACATTTAAGTTCGAGAGTGTTAAGTTGAAGGAGATGAATGTTGTTAAAGGAGAAAATAAAAAGAGATAGAGACATTGTTAAATAAAGTCATGAGCATAAAATAACGCTGTCCAGCAGGGGGCAAGAAGGCCACCTGCAAAACAAGACAAAAATAGAAGCTGTCCTGTCCTTTGGATACACTCAATTACACAACGAATCACCAAAATAGAATATAAATTCAACAAACTGCCGCTCCCTGTCCCATTGAAGAATGAAACAGAATATCTGTAAATGCAGTAGAGATTGAAGCCAACAATGGCCAGAAACATTCTTTTCCACAACCAGTTTTTATTCAAAATTCTGGCATTTCATTTTAACCAAACCACCCAAAAAATAGGCAACATATAGGACTTCCACAAGAATTTTGCCTTTTATCCTTTACCAGAGGCACAATTTTTCTCAACAAATAACTGAACACAAGAACCCGGAATCACCCAATTCAACCTTGCCAAGCAAAGAACTTATTCTACAACGAAACTGCATTTGGGCAATTGAGGAACAGATGATCAATATTCCCTTCTTCCTTGTTGAAGTGCAATTCAATCCCAGGTGTAGGCAGACCTTTAACATGGAAAAATACTAATTGAGATTCTTCATTTGTTGAATATTTGTAATGGACCAAGACAGTTTTTTTGTTCTTTCATTTTTCTTACTACTATTGATCTGATAGGTTATTCATACTTTTTGTTTTGTCTAAATTTATATGTGCGGTGCTCAGTCGGATTTGGAACGAGACATGGCTGTCAAGCTTCTTCTATAAACCGTGTAATTATGAGTTGTTTGTGAAGCAGTCCCTTAACATGGAGATGGCTATTGTCATGGCAAGGGTATGTAATTTATCTTGCATTGCATAATTCATCACAGTTGCTTCTTTGGTCATCTGGATAAAGTTTGTAATAGTTTCTTCTGCCATTTTAGGAGGCTGGCATGGATTGGATCATCCATCTTGATACCGATGAGTTAATATATCCAGCAGGCACTCAGGAGTACTCTTTGAGACAGTTGTTGTCCGATGTGCCTAGGAATGTTGATATGGTTGTCTTTCCAAATTATGTAAGTGATTGTTTAGATAGATTCTTTTCATGCATTAGATGCCATGTGAGGCCATAGAATATACAGTGAAGAGTGGCTGTCTTCCATTATTCAAACTCCATCTTCGGTACAGTATTTTATCTTAGTTCTCTAGAGGAATGCTAATTCTATAGTCTAAGCTAGATTGCTTCATTTTGTTTGATACAAACGATAACCCATGCCTGCTAAGCTAGACTGCGTCATTGAATGTGGATTTTAGTATTGTTAATAATGAGGCATTTATATTGTCCTATTAAAAAATAATGATGCATTTATATTGTCTTATTAAGAAGAATAATGATGCATTTATATTGATGTCAAGAAATTGTAGTTGATCAGACCCCCACTCATTGCATTTCAAATTTATCACTAATATTAATGTGAGAAAAAAGTTTCAGTTATGCTCACATATGCTTCTGTTTTCTCAGGAAAGTAGTGTAGAGCAAGATGATATCAAGGACCCTTTCAGTGAGGTATAATTTCTTCCATTTCATTCTTCCAATGCTTTCTGTCTAAGTTTTGTAATACCAGGTAGAACTGATAGTTTGTGAAGGTCAGGAACATGGTCTCCATGGCTTTTTTTCTTCTCTCCTTTAAAATTTATATATATATTTTTTCATGCCCAGAAAAAAATTGATTTGTGTTCAGTCATAGATTGTTTTTGGTAATTTTGGAGCAGCATGATTTCTCAAAAATGAAACAACACAAATAAATTTTTTTCCAAATGCACGACCAGAGAAGCTGCTAAGTTTATTTTGTATGCTATTAAAATCATTACATTTCTTGCTTTAATAAAACAACACAAAAAATTTCCATCCACTAATATCATTTATTGTTTATTGTGTTGTAGGTGTCAATGTTCAAAAAGAACTATGACCATCTTCCAAAGGATGTATATTTTGGAAATTATAAAGAAGCAACCCGGGGTAATCCAAACTATTTTCTAACATATGGAAATGGGAAATCAGCTGCTCGAATTCAAGATCACCTTCGCCCTAACGGTGCACACAGATGGCACAATTATTTGAAGACACCAAAGTATGGCCTTTCTATCTAAATTTTTTATCAACTTTCTAAACATGTACTTATATAATAGTTCTGTCCATCTTTTTATAATTGACTAATCATTGCAACCTATTCTCAATTTAAAGGACAATGTCCTTTCTTTTAATATAATAGCTCTTTCTTCGTGTAGTTGATTACTGGTGTTCTGTTTATCTACAAAATGTTAAGGTTTCTAAATTATGGTCAAATATGGCAAGTTTATATAAACACTTACTTCTTTATCCTTGTAATGTTTTATAGTGAGATCAAATTGGATGAGGCTGCTGTTCTGCATTATACATATCCGAAATTTTCAGATTTGACCTCTAGACGTGATCGGTGTGGTTGCAAACCTACCAAGGAGGACGTTAAGAGATGCTTCATGTTGGAATTTGATAGAGCTGTAAGTTCTTATCCCTGTTTCATCGTTTGTGTTTTTCTTTTACCCCCCTTCAGCTGGAAGTCATGTCAGTCTTATTTTTTAAGGCTCCTTATGTTTTATTCTGATTTTTTCCCTTGACATAATACCAGCTATTTTAGTCTTGATATATGTTTGTCATGTTTGTAAATTTGTTAGTCTCATTAATTTTGTGGTATATTTTGAAGATTTGTTGGAGATGTCCCGGAACTGTTCTTTTCTATATATAGGTTTTTCAGTGTCAATTTCCGTATGTATTAGTGCAGTTGTCCCTGCTTGCTTACACTTCTTTCCCCTTTATCTTCGACAGGCATTCATAATTGCTTCAACTGCAACAGAGGAGGAAATGCTTAGCTGGTAATAGTTTATGAAAATTACCAAAAGATTTCACTATACTAGATTTTAATAGAGCTTGTGTGGCATCACTTGTCATGTGACAGTGCGGAAACATTTAGGCACTAAGTGACATGAATCACTTCATTGTGGGTTTTCTAGCTTTTGATTAGTAACAGTTTGTCATTTAGCCTCCTACAAAGAAAAGTATTTCTTCAAACAAGAAATGGCCGAAACTCCTTGATAATCAGGTTTAAACAGGTCGCAAATTGAAATGTGTTAAGCTTTCTAATGTAGAACTCCCTTCTGTTGATTTAGGTACCGGGAACGCATTGTGTGGACTGACAAAGCGCTCAACTTAAAACTTTTGAGGAAGGGCATCTTGACTCGAATTTATGCACCTATGGTTAGTTCCATAGCCTGCTTTGTTTTTCTTTCTTGGTTTAAATAATATGGTAACTAATTTTGTATGCCGGTATTATAGTTGTGAGCATATAATCCTCAAGCCTATTGATTTCTTTCTGGTGCAGGTCATTGTACAAGGTTTGAGGGAATCTGGTGTTTTCAGCTCTGTAATTGCATCAGCTGCACAAACAACTTTATCAAAAGATCAGTTCCTTTCATCTGTGGAAAGTAGCAACTCCTCTAGGGAATCCACATCAGGAGCAATTACTTCAAGAAAGATTGGTAAAATAATAGATTCTCAAGCAACTGCCAGAAGGGTCTTGGGATTCACAGACGATGCTTCTCACCCCTTGGCAGTTCCACCGTTATCTCCTCCTGGCGTGGATGATTTTCCAATTGAAACACAATTGTTTTCCGAATCACAATGACCCAGGCCTCGTCGAAATCCAGCTTCCTGTGTGAACAAGCGTTGAGAAATGAAATTTTTGTAGAAGAGAAAAGTTGAGGGAGTGAGAGAAACAGGTTTGGCTGTTGAGATGAGGTGTTTCAGTTTCTCAGTTTCGAGGGGTTCTTCCCGATCATTACCCAAGCGCTGATGTACATTACATTACAGGCTTAGATTAGAGATTTTGCAGAGTTTAGAGGTTAGAGGGGATTTCGATTGCAGGTTCTTAATTTTCTTACATGGTAGCTCTATGCGGAACCCATCTGATTTTGCCTGCGGCTGTAATCCATTATTCTTGGCCCCTCATATTTGTTTGTTTATACACATTGGATGGGGTTAACAATAGGCATAATAATACTGATGGTGTCATTTCCTATACAGAGATGTTTTATCTCAAGGGTTACTTATGGTTTAGTACCCTTTGGTTGCATCTTTAAGATATGCTAGCCTCTTCGCACGCCCTTCCGCGCCTGCGAGAGGCATTTTTTTAAAATTTTAAAATTTATTTTAGAATTAAAAAAGATAATGGGTAGTTGTGTTCCATAAAAAAAGGATCCATTATGTAATTTTTCTTTTAATTTAAAATTTTTATAATATGAAAAAGTGTGAATTTATCATATTATCCTCATTTAATTAATAATTTCAATTCTTAATGTTTGCAATAACTAAGGGTATTTTCTGGTATTTTGAATGTTTCACCATTCTCTGCCTTTTGATTTATATATATAGATTAATCCTTACCTTCCCAATTTTTACAATAACATACTACGGTCTTTTAAATTTGTTACAATGTGGTTTCATCGTTAGGGTTTCTGTTAGTTGCTTGTGTGGCATTATGGGTCTCAAATTTTTGCCTTTTTAAATTTTAAATTGATTAAATTTTGAATAAAATATTAAAATACCAACTACAAAATAAGAAAATAAATAAATAAAAATAAGAGATAATTACAATTTAGTATCTTGTGGTTACACCCTTAAGATATGTTAGTCTCTATCTTTTCAATTTTTACAATAACATACCCAGGTTTTTTAAATTTGTTACAATGTGGTTTCGCCTTTAGATTTTCATCAGATTTCTCCATTAGTTGCCTACGTGGTACTATGAGCCCCACATGTTTTTTCCTTTTTAAAAAATTTAATATGAATAAAATATTAAAAAATCGAAAAAAAAAAATTCACTCTCTCTCTCGGCACCTAATTTCCATTTCTTTCTTTGGTTTTGCATTTTTCTTAGTTTCTTCTGAAAATCCATGGACAACAATCAACCTCTCTCTCTCTCTCTCTCTCTGGGCACCTCATTCCCATTTCTTTCTTGGTTTTGCATTTTTGTCAGTTTCTTCTGAAAATCCATGGACAACAATCAACCTCTCTCTCTCTCTCTTTGGGCACCTCATTCCCATTTCTTTCTTGGTTTTGCATTTTTGTCAGTTTCTTCTGAAAATCCATGGACAACAATCAGCCCAAAAACCCAGCTTAGAAAAATCGGGGAAAGAGAGAGATATATATATATTTTTGTTTTTGTTTTTTTGGTTTTTTATAAATATTTTATACATATTTTAATCAATTTAAAATTAAAAAAGAAAAAAATGTGCGACCCAAAGTGCCACGTAGGCAACTAACGAAGAGATCTGAAGGACCTAATGGTGGCACCACATTGTAACAAATTTAAAAAACCGGGGTATGTTATTATAAAAATTGAAAAGATAGGAAATAACATGTCTTAAGTCTTAAGGTGTAACCACAAGGTATTAAACTGTAATTAACCCTAAAAATAAAACCCATCATCTTTCTCTTTCTCTCTCCCTCCTTTGCGCTCTCCCTCTACCTCTGGGTTCTACAGTTTGCAGGTTGGACGAGGAGGGAGAAGAAATCGATCTGGGGGATAGGAGAGAGGAAGGGGAGGGGGTCTGCGTGGTTGCGAGCTGGGGTTCTTGGTTTTTCTTTGGGGGGGGGGAGTGTAGTTTGTGGGTGAAAAAACAGAATGGGGGATGGGGAATGGGAGATGAAATCGGGAGGGTAGATCTGAATGTCAACAAAACCATATTCATCATCATCATCATCATAACACTCAAAATTCAAACCCAAAAAAGGAGATCTAGTCTTAGCTTTTCATATACCAAATCTGGTGCTATACTTCTCTCTCTCTCTCTCTCTCCCACCATAACTCCAACCTTCCCCACCCCTCTCCCCCAACTAGCCAACCACTGCTGACCAACCCCGATATTTATTCAGCCCACCCAGCCTGTCTATCTAGATACAACGAGCCTAAAACTCCAAATCTGTCGAGGAGTTCACAACCCAACCACAATAAAAGATCCAACCACCACCGAAACTCAAGGTCATGTGTCGGTCTTCGTCCCCAAGTTCTTTGGCCGCTACAACGCTGACACAGTACCTCGTCAAGTCTAGATCCAAGAAAGAGAAAGATAGAGAGATATTATGATAGAGGCGGCGGTTGGGTTCAATAGAGGTGGATGGATGGGCTAGGTTTTGGGGTGGAGGTGTCTTGATAAGTTTTGGAAATTTTTGCAGATGCTTGTGTTTCTTTGGTTGGTTTGAAAAGAAAACATTTTTTGTTGGCAAATATTGTCAGATTGTTTGGAGCAAGGTCTAAAATATCGATGGTTTCATAAATATCGGTAGTTCAAAAACACATAAATTTCGATGGAAATATCGAGATATTATCAATATTGATAAAAATTGAATAAAAACCACGGAAATTGTAAGAAAAACTTGGAAATTTTTCTAGAAACTTTGGATGATGTTTATTTAGTCAATTATCTATTACTTTATCACAAAAAATTGGAAGGAAATGCATTGCATGATAGGTTTAACTGATTTAAGTTGATTATATAGCGAGCCGATAAATACTGTGAGTGAAAATATATAGTAATTAATGAAAGAAGATTAAACACATCATAATCATTTATTTATAATGATTTTCTACAATATTTTACACTTTATACATTACATGGTAAGATACATGAGTGACTTAGTACCACATAGAGTTCTTAAGGTTCAAATTTTAGTTATTTACACTACCACTAACAGGACCCAACCCAAATTCCACTTTGGAATCCGGTCCGAACCCTGTGTATGTTCGACACCTGGCAGGTGCCAGACACAATTGACCTTATTGCCCTTCTACTCAAAAGTGTTGTTAAAACCGGAATTTGACTTCTGCCGAAATTTCAGCAGAGTCTCCCTTGTAATTAGACCAAACCCAAAGTTACACCTGTCAGAAAAGCAAAGAAATATGTACACCAACTGCCAGCATACAAATAAATACATTCCAATAGTTAAATATACTTCAAGGCAATATCAGAGCTCTATACAGAAGACTACAAGTATAAAATAATTATACAAGACCCTACGTCGTCAAGGGATGTGGCAGAAGCTGAACTCGGTCCGGTGGTGGCTCACTATGCACGCTTACTGCCTACTGCCTGGGGGGCGCAAAACACGAAAAGGGTGAGTGGACCAAAAACAAAACTTGAGAAACATAGTATAGAAACATACTAACCCCTACTGTAAAATCAGTTATAAAACTAAACCATTTCTGATCATACTTGTACTGAAATCAAAGCATACATATTTATATCTATAAATTCAATCACACACTTAATCAAACATTAAATTCTTAAAAGCATTGAAATCACTTTAATCTACCACCTAGGTGTACCCCTTTATTATTCCGTCAATTCCATTTAGTTTCCGTCAATTCCATTAGTTCCGTCAATTCCATTCTCGTGCCACCGGAGTGACACATCTCGCAGGTCCCGGTGACGTGAGGTCAACCGAACCGCAGTCTCGCAGGGTTCAGAAGACACTTGGTCCACCTGATCCGCAATTTCGCACCTCACGATTCGGGCGTCCCCGGAACTCGTGGGGCAATGTCTAGCATGCTGACAAATCTGAAGGCAACTGGATATCCGTCAACATCAATGTAACCGAAGGCAACATTTAATTCGTAGGCAACTCATTTATCGAAGGCAACCTTAATTAATCTTGGGTACCTATGGTGGTTTCTAAGAAAATATAGTTTCAGAAATAATTTAACGAGAAATAAAATAAATTCTTATTTGTCCGTTAACTCTATTGCCATTTTATCTATTAATTAACTAAAATTCTAGTATGCCAAAATCTCTAAGCACTCTCAACTCGGCAACCTATAAAATATAATAATAATCATATAAAAGTGATAAATCAAACTATTAAAACTCTGATCAATAAATAAACTCATTCAAGATCAAGTAAAGATATTAAATTGCATAAATTCATTTATGAAAACAAAAAGGTCCACTCACTGGTGATCTGAGCTAGCTGGACCTTTCGAAGGTCCCTCCTGCGGGTCACCTGGTGCCCGGGTGCCTGTATAATCATCATAATATTTTATTAAAACTCTGCTTAGTAACATAGTATTAAATTAAAAACCCTGACCCCCGGCTCCTAAAAGTTCGTGCATTACTTGAAAGGTCATTCCTATGCCCCCATTAGCTTTTCTCTCAAAGGGCACGATTTAAAAGTACCTAGGGACTCAAAAGCGATAAGGTCCCAAAAATTCAACTTGGGACCCCGTGGGGTCCACAACCTCAGAATTCCAATCCGATCATTCCTAGAGGTTCCAACAAGCCTAGGACACATGTCCTGAAAGTTTGGTCTCGATCGGACGGTCGGATTGCTCATGATCGTACGATCGGACGGACGAACGATTTTCCGTAAACCTAGCCCTAGGGTTGGCTTTTTCGGAGCATCAATTCTAGTATGCCAAAATCTCTAGGCACTCTCAACTCGGCAGCCTATAAAATATAATAATAATCATATAAAAGCGATAAATCAAACTATTAAAACTCTGATCAATGAATAAACTCATTCAAGATCAAATAATAAGATTAAATTGCATAAATTTATTTATGAAAACAAAAAGGTCCACTCACTGGTGATCTGAGCTAGCTGGACATTTCGAAGGTCCCTTCTGCGGGTCACCTGGTGCCTGGGTGCCTCAATCGTTCGATTTGGTGGCCGGAGGACGACGTACGATGCCGACGAATTTTCGAATGAAAACCGGTGGTTTTCGTGGTTTTTCGACGAAACCAAGGCGGCTGGAGGTCGGAGAAGACGTCGGACGACTGGGAGGGGTGACGCCGGTCAGATCCTGGCCGGTCCGGTGCGAGGTGGTGGCGGCTGGCGGTGGTTTGCAGGTTTGAAGGGTGTCGGCTGGGCTGGTAACGGGGAGAGAGAGGAGAGACGCGAGGAGAGAGAGTGTGGAGAGAGAAAAGGAAGAAACAGATTTTTTTTAAAATCTGATTTCAAAAGTTACAGTTTTGCCCTTTTTACGTATTTTGCTCGTAATTCCTTCAATATAACTCGGAATTGAGTCCACTATGTGTCTACAGATTCGTTTCGTTGCGCTCTACGCAACGGTACAACCGAATTTCCCAAATTCCATCCTGGTCAAAACATCATCTTAAAACCTAATAAAATATTCCGAGGGTAGTTTAGTCTTTTCCTATATTAAATTATTAATTAAGGTTTGGGTTGTTACAACCACCTCCTGAGGTTTTACGTTTTTTCACAAAACTCCTTGAGGTTTTAGAAATACAAGAACACCCCTTGAGGTTTTAAATTGTTTTCACCCTATTTCATCCAAAGATTTATGATTTTATACAAAAAATTCTCCAAATGACAAAGTTGGTCTTCAAGATTAGATTGAATATACTTCATTGAGGCTAATTTTGTCATTTGCATAAGTTTTTTTTTTTCCCAATGTAATCATCAATTTTTGAACAAACAATCAACGAAAAGAGGTTTTGTGAAAACAAACTGAAACCTCAGGGGGTGTTCGTGTACTTTTTGAGACTTGAGGGGGTTTTTGTGAAAACACAAGAACCTCAGGGGGGTGTTAGTGTAAATAACTCTTCAAATTTCGTGCATTACTTGAAAGGTCATTCCTATGCCCCCATTAGCTTTTCTCTCAAAGGGCACGATTTAAAAGTACCTAGGGACTCAAAAGCGATAAGGTCCCAAAAATTCAACTTGGGACCCCGTGGGGTCCACAACCTCAGAATTCCAATCCGATCATTCCTAGAGGTTCCAACAAGCCTAGGACACATGTCCTGAAAGTTTGGTCTCGATCGGACGGTCGGATTGCTCATGATCGTACGATCGGACGGACGAACGATTTTCCGTAAACCTAGCCCTAGGGTTGGCTTTTTCGGAGCATCCGGGACTCCGATTTATGATCCGTCGAAACCTACACGATCATGAAAATACCTAGATCAACATACTCCAGTTTGGCTATGATCCAACGGTCCGAACGTATTGAACCCGGAAATCGCACAATATGTGAGATCCGTTCGGGGTTCAAACGTTATCCGAATTGAGATCCGTGAAATCCTACGCGCTCTTGAGGACACGAGGATCATTCTGGGACCAAGGGTGGTCCCTGCTACTTGGCCCACGTGCCGGCCACGCACTGGCAGCATGTGGGTGTGCCTAACAATTTCCGGCGACCGGAAAATCTCCAAACCGCCGTAGCAAACTCCTATCCTAGGTAATACACCCTATTTGGAACCACTTTTGTTTGGACTATGACCAAAAAGTGGCCGGAAGTTACTGAAATCGGCGACGCAAAATCGGCAGAAAAATAATTCGAAAAACAACCTAACAAACCTTGAAATCTCTCAAAACCTACCCAACCACCAGCTAGGGGATGAAAAATAGTCGAAGATTCATACCTCGATCGTTCGATTTGGTGGCCGGAGGGCGACGTACGACGCTGACGAATTTTCAAATGAAAACCAAACGGTTTTCCGACGAAACCAAGGCAGCTGGAGGTCGGGGAAGACGTCGGACGGCTGTGAGGGGTGACGCCGGTCAGATCCTGGCCGGTCCGGTGCGAGGTGGTGGCGGCTGGCGGTGGTTTGCAGGTTTGAAGGGTGTCGGCTGGGCTGGTATCGGGGAGAGAGAGGAGAGACGCAAGGAGAGAGAGTGTGGAGAGAGAGAAGGAAGAAATCAGATTTAAAAATATGATTTTCCAAAATTACAATTTTGTCCATTTGCGTAAAAATACTCGTAATTTCTTCAATACGACTCGGAATTGAGCCCATTACGTGTCTATGGAGTCGCTTCGTCGTGCTCTACGCAATGGTACAAGTGGATTTTCCAAATTCTTTCCCGGTCAAAAAAGTCAACTTAAAACCTAATAAATTATTCCGAGGGTAGTTTAGTCTTTTCCTTCATTAAATTAATAGTTAAATACTAATTAAGGTTTGGGTTATTACACCTGTCATGTTTAATCCATTTACTATGGCCTAGGAGTCACATTTTAGGACGTTGTTAGTATTTTATAACGTCGGTGGTTGTAGATTTTGACATGGTTGGCATTTTAAAAGTCTCTTTTGTGGGCCACTTAGACGTGTGTAATCTCTGAGACGTCATTTCTTTTAGTCTAACCGTCGTTAATAAGTAACGAAACGCCTTGAGTTATGGATTTGACGTCGGTTATTGTAAAATAAAGGTTGTGGTTATACTTTATTATGTCCCAAAGAGAGAGAGAGAGAGAGAGAGAGAGAGAGAGAGAGAGAGAGAGAGAGAGAGAGAGAGAGAGAGAGAGAGAGAGAGAGAGAGAGAGAGAGAGAGAGAGAGAGAGAGAGAGAGAGAGAGAGAGAGAGAGAGAGAGAGAGAGAGAGAGAGAGAGAGAGAGAGAGAGAGAGAGAGAGAGAGAGAGAGAGAGAGAGAGAGAGAGAGAGAGAGAGAGAGAGAGAGAGAGAGAGAGAGAGAGAGAGAGAGAGAGAGAGAGAGAGAGAGAGAGAGAGAGGTTGGCTGGAGCTTTGATGGGGGTGGGAGGTTGGGATGTGGGCGGTGGGCGGTGGTTAATGAGAAGAAATCGACCAGGGGGGAGGGCGTGCATTGGTTTGGATGAGTAGTCCCGCAATTTTTTTATATCCTTTTCTTCAATATTTTTTTCATATGTTAATCAATTTAAAATTTAAAAAAAATTGAAAATGTGGGACCCATAGTGCCACGCAGGCAACAAACAGTGAGATCTAATAGAAACCCTAAAGGCAGAACCATATTGTAATAAATTTAAAAAACCAGAATATGTTATTATAAAAATTAAGAAGTTGGGGATTAACACGTCTTAAGGACATAATCATAGGGTACTAAAATGTTGTTAACCCTTATCTCAATGATGAAAATGACATTGTCATTGATGTTTTGCACCAGCCGCATTAACTTTTATATTCACCGAAGGAGAACTTTGATGTCATTTAGGGTTCTTAACTTCTTACCCTCATCTATGTAGAATTATACAAACCCTAGCCATTAAGAGAGAGAGAGAGAGAGAGAGAGAGAGAAACCTTCAGATCTGGGTGTGGTTATACTTTATTATGTCCCAAGAATTCAATGATTCGACGTTATTATATACTTACTACGTCGGTTATTTATTTATTCCATGACGTGGCTAGTCTTTGTTAAGTCTCTTTCATAACCTTTTTTGACGTGTGTATTCTCCGAAACATCAATTGTTTAATTATAACTAACGTGCAACAATGTTTTTACGACGTTAATCATCAGTTGATTATATCCGTAAATTCGTCGGTTTGAGCTTTGCCGTCGTGTTATACTTTATTGTTCATCGTTGATTATTTTATTTACCGTCGTTGTTTTAAATATTTATTAACCTTTTTGAAATGAATTTTAATTAACCGATGTGGTTTCTTTTTCAAATGGCGGTTTTTATTTCATTTTTGCGTTGTCTTTCCACGTATGTCATTTAGGGTTCTTAACTTCTTACCCTCATCTATGTAGAATTATACAAACCCTAGCCATTAAGAGAGAGAGAGAGAGAGAGAGAGAGAAACCTTCAGATCTGGGGGTTTTCCCCTGGATCATGTTGGATCTTCGGTGTTCTCCAATGTCGATCTTCAGTGTTCTTCGGCTTTAGGTGGATCTATGTCGATCTACTCTTCTTCTGGCAGATCTATTGTCTCAAATATGAGTTGGTTTTGTTTGTGCATCTTCTTGCGAGGCTCCTCTTTGAGGTGTTGCGGCTTGGTCATGGTAGATTCACTATGCACTAGTGCGTTGATGCCCTTGAGTAACTAGATGGCGCTCCCTTTGTCATGTTCCGAAGGAAGATTAGGCGGTTGACTTTCCTTTTGCCGGTGTTGTTCTAGGTTTTTTTACTTTAATTTAGTTTGTTAGAGTTTTTTGTGTTTTTTTTCTTTTATGATTCCAGAAACTTAGTTGAGTTTTCTGGGTGTTCTTAGTCTCTCTAGGAGAGTCATGCCGGTTAGCGGCTAGTTTTGGTTCTTGATGTCATTGGACTAGATTTGAGAAAATTATGGCTATTGAAAGGGGTTTTAGAAAAGTTAATTTCGAGAGTGATTCTCTCCAGATTGTGTTAGTTTTTCGGCTAGCTCAGGTCATTAGGGAAGTTTTACACATGGCTGCTATATTATTATAGGGATGACTCCCTTTACAGTCCGTGTCCTTTGTACTCGTTATTTATTTTGATCTAATAAAATTCTATCGCCTTCTGTTTAAAAAACAAAAAACAAAAAAAACTTCTTACCTCATCTTTCCCACTTTTGGTATAATGTCACATGAGCTTACTGCACTCCTTGATAATCGAAGAGGATTACCTGAAGTCTCTGTAGCTTAATGTGCCACATAAATTTCCCACTTTTGGTATAATGTCAAAAACCACCTCTTGATAATGGCCTCAAAATCATACAAAAGTTTGAGCATCCATCTTTTGTACTGACATGAGTTTCTTCCTTATGTAATACATGAGTATTGAAATTATTCAAAATTTCTCGATATTTATAAACACATTAAGAATGAAAAACAATTCATAATGCAATACCTAAAACGTGAAAAGTAATCTAGAATATCGCCCATCCCTTTATACGCGAGTTCCATCCCTTTTCCTGTATATTGGAATAGTCTAGGATATCAATTTTTTTTTTTAAATGAAAAGTAATTTGGAATGCAATACCTAAAACTTAAGAATCAGATTTGCCAGAGGGGTTTTTTTTCTTGTTTTTTTGAACGGAGCCAGAGAGGTTATACTTCTGATATCTTAACCGGCCGCACGTGTTTTCACTGCATTGGAGGGTCATATTATTCATCCTCGTACCCGAAAAATGAAAAGAAACAAAACCAAAAAGGTGCAGTGCTGGACTCTCTATCCTCAGTTCCTCCCTCTTCGTAGTAGGCCATGAATCAAATTCAACCTCTGCAATTAGGGTTCAAAACATTTCTCAGTCTCACCCGGTTTTATATTTTAATTTGTTTTTTTTAGGCTGTGTTTTACATACTTTCTGCGTTTCAATTTCATAGTAATTTCAGCTACAGTTGAAATGACTGACCAACATCGGTAGCTTTGCAGTAGCTCCAAGGAATTTGAGAACTGGAGCATTGGCTTCTCTTACTAGATTACGAGCAACTCAAGGAGTGCCTAGAAGACCCGTTTCCGCTAAAACAACAAAGCCCATGTTTGAGGAAAATAAAAAGGATAAGTCATTCAAAGAATCAATGGGTACAAACCCAAGCCCTCATAAAGCTATTGTCAAGGTTATACTTATATGTCATGCCTCTATGCTGATTTTTGTTTTTTGTTTTTGTTTTTATTTTTATTTTGTTCTTGTTTTTATGTTGGGTATGGGTAGTTTGCATTAGTTTGATGTTGATTGATTAAATCTTTTAGGAGGATGGTGCTGAAAGCAATGTGGTTGAGATTGAGAGTTTTAAGAACGACACTGCGAGAATCGAGGCAATGACAGTTCAACAACTCAGAACAACACTGAGGTAACATTCCAAGTGTTAATATCTTCCTTGTGAGTCCAATAGGAATGTTCCCTCTATAAACATAGTAATTTCTTTTTCTTTCTATGGATAGTGGAATAAGTTAACGATTAGATGGTGTTGATCAGTATGGTGTCCTTGAGTTGTACATGTTAAATGTTCTACAATGATTTGGAACTTTAAATTGCCTTTCAGAAATGCTGGGGTTTCTGCCAAAGGCCGTAAATTTGAACTTGTGGCGGCCTTGAAGTGCTTTTTGGAAAAGAAGAAAGATGGTAATATCTATTATTCTCATGTACTTCTCTGAAGATGTAGCAAAAGAATAAACTTTTTATAAAATAATGATTCCAAACTCTTTCTTCCGTTTGCCTTATTCTCTGGACTTGAATGGTTAGGAGTTCCTTTTCATTTTTCAGATGAAGGTTCCCTGGTAATAGAAGAACAAGTGGCCTCCACTTGTGTTGAAAATGCATCAGAGAAAACTGAGGCTGAAACATCATCTGATGGAGACCAAGTTCAGAATGTCCCTGTTTCGGAGGTTGGTGAACTTCAACGTTACAAGAGAAGGTTAAACCATTCGTCAGTTAAGAGTGAAACTGTGATAGGCTATAGCAAGGTTGCAACGAAAAAGGAGAAGCTGTCAATTGAATCAGAAGACCTTTCAGGTTCTGTAAAATGATTCCATGAATCTTCTTAACTGAGTTTAGTTCATATGTTTATCTGGGTTCAGTTCACTTAATGAAGAGGACTGGTGTATCGTTGTTATCTATCCAGGTCACAAGCTCTCGAGGACAAGAAAGAAAACATCTTCAGAAACTATTAGTTTTGATGTCAAAACTGATGATAAAATAGCTGAGCCATGGACAGTTCTTGCGCATAAGAAACCTCAGAAAGATTGGATTCCTTATAATCCTAGAACCATGAAACTTCCACCGCTTGCTAGGGATACTAAATTTTTGAAGCTTATGTCTTGGAATGTTAATGGTTTAAGGGCATTATTGAAGTTAGAGGGATTCTCTGCTTTGCAGCTAGCCCAAAGGGAAGATTTTGATGTACTGTGTTTGCAGGAGACCAAACTGCAGGCAAGTATTTTAGTTCTTATTTTTGCTTCTTAAAGCTTAAACTCATGTTTGATGATACTGTTGACACATCATTGTTTTGCAGTTACATTTTTTTGTTTCAACATCATATATTGCTTTGTGATTGGTAAAGAATTGACTGACTCTTTGGCTTCTATACTAAGCCCTCTCGCATGTTGAGCATTGGGCGACAATCCTGTTAAGAAATGGCATGAATTGCCTAATATTATTTTTGTATTAACTTTATGGGCCAATTTAAGGCTCAACATTCATTTTCGGGTATGTTCTCCTGTGAATAGGATTGGATTCTTGTGACTAGTAAAGTTTCAAATATTTATTCCATTCAAAATATTGAATTATTTGGAACTGGAATATTCTTATTTGTGTCACCGGTTATTTTAAATTCTTTCTTCTAGTTGAGACAATCAAGCTAAACCTTATGAGTTTTGGTGTTGTGCTTTAAGGAGTCGGTCAGTTTTTCCTTCAATTATGTAAATGTGGTGTCCGTCTTAATGTGCTAATTTCTAGTGTTCATTACAAATATAGCTTTCTTATAGCATTTTTTGTGTTATGTATAATCACATTTATTAAGTTTGGGAACAGGAGAAGGATGTTGAAGATGTGAAAAGGTCTCTGATAGATGGGTATGAGAATAGCTTCTGGACATGTAGTGTTTCCAAGCTTGGTTATTCAGGAACTGCAATTATTTCAAGGGTATACTGTATTCTTTCTTCATGATGACAGTCAATTTCATGTCTTTACGACATGCATTTGGTTATTTCTCTTTGTTGTGTATAACACTATCCATTTATGCGTGTTGCATAGCGTCGTGGCTGTTAGCCTAACTTTTATCACATAATTGAGCTTTTAACAAAATGGAGATTCCTTTCTCTTTTATCACATACGTGAGCTTTTAAAACCAATACTGAACCTGAAACTTATGGGTCTAGTGATTAGCGGAATCTTGTTTCTAGGTTGTTTAAGAATTTTTGTAAGGAAATGCGATTTTGAGAATAGAAATGTGACTGTTAATTTTTATTTTCTCTAAATGTATGCTATATTGCTCGAAATATAGACTGGCTATGTTTGCCTAAGAAATTTGCAAATGCTACTTTCGTTACTGGGATTTAAGAATGAAATGAGTTTGATTAATTAAGTCCATTCTTAACTATCTTGGTTTGAAAAACAACCTTTTTTCTTCTTCTTTTTTCTTGGTTATCTTATTAAACTGCTAGTTAATATTGGCTTTTGTCTGACAGATAAAGCCACTTTCAGTCAGATATGGCATTGGCATATCAGATCATGATAGTGAGGGGCGGATTATAACAGCAGAGTTTGATTCATTTTATCTGATAACTGGATATGTTCCTAATTCTGGAGATGGTTTGAGACGACTGGTATTGACCTCGAGTCCTTTGCAGCCTAATTACATGGGGTAGTATTCTGCTTGGCTAACAACTCCATTTTATTATTTCAGTCATACAGGATTAATGAATGGGATCCATCTCTCAGCAATTACATGAAAGTAAGTGTGATTTTATTTGTTCTTTCTCAGAAAATTTTCTGCTAGCAGGGTTTTGTTTGTTTGTTGGACTTAATTCCTTTTTTCACAATGCCTTTATTCAGGCAGAATTTATTGTTATTTATGTTGAATACATACATCTTACTCAAGTAATGTGTGACCGTCATATTAATATTAATATTCAAGTCAATACTCAGCACAACCAAATTCAATTTGAATATTCAATTATAAATTTGGAAAACTGATTTCTCTTCTGGCTGATTAGTGCATACCTGTCATGTCTCCTCAAATTTGAAGAATCCAAAATTGGTCTAGACAGCATGTCTCGGTGCTTATAACCTTAAATAGTTTAATTGGACACAAATACTGTTCGGTTGAATATTCATGTTCTTAAAATTTTATCTGCTTTTGAAAAAGCATAGTTATGAAAATTCTGTGGCAATTTCTTGATGCTTATGGGTGCTTTCATTGTTGATTCAGGAGCTGGAAAAGTCAAAACCTGTCATTTTAACAGGTGATCTGAATTGTGCTCATCAAGAGATAGATATTTATAACCCAGCTGTAAGTTTTCCTGATTTGTTGTCAAAGAACTTTTATGATTCCCTGATTGATCACTCAACCTTGAAAAACAATATACTTTTCGTAATATATCAACTCACAAAAATCTTTCAAAAATAACATAATGTATGACAGTGCCCTTGTTTAATGAATCTAAACGTTTTAAATTTTGTAAGACAATGAAATGTTAAGATGAGTCAAGATCTTTGATATTAATAATGGAAAAAACGAAATCTTTAAAACCAACCCAATGAACCAAAATAAAGCCTTCCAAGCTTCACCCAACAAATTAATCACCAAAAAAATGTTTATCTTAGAATTCCGTTATGTCCATTGCCAAATTTCTGGTTTCAATCTGCAGTAGAGGAAGTGTATTATTGAACTCGGCCAATTTAGGATGCCTTTACGCTTTAGTTAGATAAGTATCTCTTGTTTAGCACCTCAGCTTGAAATGAAATAATAACTGATAGCACTTGAGATTGTGTTCCCCTAATCCAACTTAAAAGAAAACGCAGCATACATCCTAGGTATGCTTTTTTGGTGACTTTGTATGAATATGAAGGGACTATAAAGAGGCAGGAACATTTGGCATTGGTGTAAAGTTCAGCACTGCTGAAAAACGTTTTATAGGATTTGTTTTTCAACAATCCACCTGTTGAATTTAGTGCTCTAATATTACTCATAAGGTTTATCAAAGACAACCTATCAATCAAGAAGATTTGAGATTTTGGATTGATATGAAATTTGACTATCATAATGAGCACACTTGAGCAGTAAGTTCAACGGCAGATAAAAATTAAACATCCTATAAGAGTTTTACGGGATGGAAAGGTAGTGATTTTTACAGTGGTGTCACTTGAAAACAAATCCTGTACTTTCGCCATTTTCCCTCCAGATATTAACATTTTCTATGGAAAAATTTAGGTGGTAAATTGAACATAAGTAGGGGAGTGCTATGCCTCTCCAGTCTCTTCAGTGGTTTATGGGGTTGTCTTTTGTTGATCCATCTACAGGGAAACAAAAGAAGTGCTGGGTTTACCGATGAAGAAAGGCAATCCTTTGGGTCAAACTTTTTATCCAGGGGATTTGTGGATACCTTTAGAAAGCAACACCCTGGTGTTGTTGGGTATACTTACTGGGGTTATCGACATGGTGGACGCAAATTTAATAGAGGTATTTCACACTACTACTATATTCATAGTTTTGATAATTCAGATTTGCTATTGCATTTGATGGAGTAGTTAACGGTATTAATTTAAAACATGTAGTTTTGTTCTGAGTGTTCTCTTCAAGCAGACATTCTAAGTGTTCATGATTTGCATACTTTGTTCTGCAATTTTCTGCGTGAGGCCAAAATATTTATATTTTACGCTGGATTTTTTTCTTTGCAATTTGTTTTATAAATCGGAAGTCTGATTTCTTTGTTATTATTATTTCTTCTAACAAAACTCTGATTTACTTGGATTTTGAACTAGGCTGGCGGCTTGACTACTTCCTCGTCTCGGAATCCATAGCTGACAAGGTTCATGACTCGTACATTCTGCCGGATATAACTGGTAGTGATCATTGTCCTGTAGGCCTTGTACTTAAGCTGTAGGTAGGGTAAAATCAAAACCAATTTTGTATGTCACCTAAAATGGGAGCGTACAAGTTATAGGTGGAAATTTTGTAGTGCCTTCACCTGTAAGCTTTATTTTTTATGTTCTAATATAATGACCACGTTATTTGTGCTCAATTTGGGTCATCATTATATTATGTCTTCTTTATGCAGAAGCAATTATTTTAATAGGAAATTGCCCCACAATGGATTTATATAAGATTCTCTCGTATTTTTAATTGCCATGCTTCGTTACCAAACCAAATTAATACACGTTCTTAAACAACTCAATGACGACCTGTTGGTCCAACTAAAAATCAACCTTATTTAATTATTTTTGGAATTTGGTATTTGGTTCAAGTATATACATAGGGGAAAAGGCAGAGAAATATCCTCAGTTTTGTCATTCTCATAGTTCCTTCCCAGTACTGTATCTCCATGCATCCAAACTTACTGCTTCTCATTTTTTCTTAGTAAGATTTATTCTTAGTTTTTCATCATCGCCAAAGAAAAAAATAAGTTTATATTTATATATAAATATATGGAGAGAGAAGCCATGGAAGGACTGCTAATTGTAAGAGAGTCTGTGATCCATGAAGAAGCTGCTGCTGATGCTGATTGCAGTGGGGGGAACTCAGTCACCTTTGTTGTTGTTCTGAGTACTTTGGTGGCCCTCTGTGGTTCCTTCTCTTTTGGGTGTGCTGTATGTGACCAAATTCACATAAAAATTATCATTGGCACACTTTTAAGTTTAAATTTACATTTTTCTCAGTTTCTTGTGTTTTCTTGTTAGTTTCTATATTTTCTCATATGCTATGGCCCCTTTTTTTTATTTTATTTTTTATTTTATACAAGCGATAGTCTAAAATACTCTAAATTAATTTAATCTACCAGAGGGACGTCTCCTGCCTATGACCCTGTTAAGTGAGATGAGTTTAGTAACAGATTTAAAACTGCGGCTAATTTGGTTGACTCACAAACCTAATTAATCTACCTCAACTATTACCTGCTTGTTCTATTTCTTTCGTAACTTCTATTTGTCTTGAAACAAAAAAAAAAAAAAAAAAAAACCTTCCATTTGTAGCTTCAATCACATGCATAAGCCAAAAAAGAATAAAAGAGAACTCTTCTGATAGAATTAACCGAAGTTTTTTGTGGAAATCAACCATTAAGCAAGCTGCACTCTGTTTGACTTGTTTGTCCCTTCAATATGCTTTGCTGCATCAAATTGTTAATAATGATAAAAAATGATTAAATGTTCCGAAAATTAGGAGACTATCTGTTCAACCATTAGACTTAAAAATAGGATTGCTGGTTCTGAAAAAAATATACAATTACAAATGCTTTGCAGACAGGATATTCATCAGCTGCAGAATCCGGAATAATGGAAGACTTGGACATCACTGTTGCTGCCGTAAGTGCTAAGTTTCATTTATATTTATTTTAAGCGCAAGCATCTTCTTTTCTAACAAAATTTTCCATGATGGACTTTACAAACATGGATATTCTCTTCTTTCTTAGATTTTAGTATCTAAATTTTCAGTTTCTGCATTTGATAAATTCTCTTCCCAATATGCAGTACTCAGTTTTTGGTTCAATACTGACAATTGGAGGAGTGCTTGGTGGGTTGGTAAATGGAAGGATAACGGATCTCATTGGTCGTAAAGGTGTAAGTTTTTGTTTCACTCTTTAACTCTAGGCCTGGGGCAGATGTTCAAATTATATTTCATATCTAACTCTTTTCTTCTTTTCCTGCTGATATTGCCAAGCAGACAATGTGGTTCTCTGCAATATTCAGTACTGCAGGGTGGCTCATTATAGCATTTGCAAAGGTTTCTTCTCTTTACGGTCTCCATGTATGCATAGCGAATGCTTTGATGTTGAAATTTGGGGTTTAGCAAAAAAATGGATGTTAGTTAAAGCCCCCAAGTAGGGTCTTCTTTAGTCAATGTCTAAGAAACCTCATGGAAGCAACTTGGAATAGAATGTTTTATGTGATTTACACCAAGACCCTTAGGATAGAACTTAATCTCCTGAGTAGATTTTGGTCTGTAGACTTACATGGCTGAATTCTCATTTGTACAATTGAAAAGAAGTCTAGAGTATATAATGCATTGGAAAACGACATGGTAACAGTATCCTTTTTTTTTCTTTCCTTGCTTCTTGATGTTGCATGCCTGCTTTTGGGTTCCTTCCCTTTCTGGGATTCAATCAGTAGTTGAGTTGAGTTCAATGCTTGATTTAGAATGTTTGGTGGCTGGATATCGGACGACTGTTGGTGGGATTTGGCATCGGAATAATTTGCTACGTGGTAATTGCATACATCCAATCAAATTCTTCTGATTAGTACTGCTAAAGGAGTATTTGGATTCAATCAGTAGTTAGGTTGAGTTCAATGCTTATTTATTTATTTTATTTGAATTTTAGATCAGTGTATAACTTATCCATACCTAATTCTTATTCATAAATAGGTACCTGTATACATAGCAGAAATAACACCTAAGGACCTCAGAGGAAGGTTTACTTCAGCTAATCAGGTATGACTATAATTACTTTGTTGTGAATATGCAAGAAAGTTCCAACTCCTTTTTCTTTGTGCTTCCCCTCTTACTATTCCTTCTCTAATTACAAGCCATAAATGTCATTATGTGCACAGTTGATAATCAGCTGCGGTTTTTCGGTAATGTATTTCATTGGAAATACCTTAAACTGGCGCATCATGGCTGTGATTGGTAAATTATCTCTTAGTCTCCTACCTTGTATTTATTTTATGAATGCATCAAAATTGAATCAAGCACTTCATACTCATAGAGTTTATATTCAGGTGCTGTTCCATCTCTACTACAAATTATAGGTTTATATTTCATTCCAGAGTCTCCAAGGTGGTTGGTGAGTCCAATTCAATCTTTAAATTGCTTTGCCTTGGTGACCTTATTCTGCCAACAGGACAAGCCTACAAGTCTTTTAACTTCAAATAAATAAATACATTCAGCAGTGAGAAATTTTCGATTAGAATGCTCAAATGATTGAAACGTGTCTGCAGGCCAAAATCGGTAAACAGAAAAACCTTGATGCTGCTCTGCGGCGTCTCAGAGGAAGAGATTCTTGTATATCTCAAGAAGCATCTGATATCATGGTAACCTACCAAGTTACATTTTCATATTATTTTTCAAAATTCTCTGTTTGGTATGGAAACATGAAATAAGACAGCTCTCATATTGTGGCAGAATTATACAGAAATCTTTCAGCAACAGTCAGAAAGAATGCTAGACTTGTTTCAGCAGAGATATGCTCACTCACTCATTGTAAGTTATCTCAGTCAAAAATTATGTAGTGTTCCGCCTTCCCTCTTCATGATATTTCTTCTGACCTTTATTTGGTATAGGTTGGACTCGGGTTGATGTTTCTGCAGCAATTTGGGGGGGCCAATGCAATTGCTTATTATGCAAGCTCTGTGTTTGTAGATTCCGGTAAATCAAAAGCTTTCTAAGTTTTCTCCATATATTTAAAGGAAACATAACAGAAATCCTTATTTCCTCTCTTTTCTGGCAGATTTTTCGAGTAGCATTGGGACTATATCAATGGCAATTATCGGGGTACATATGTTTCGTAATTGCAAGTGAAGAGAGTTTTTTTTTTTTTTCTTTTCAATGTATATCTCAAATGAGTAGATACTCTTTTCACAGTTACCTGGTGTTGCAATGAGTGTGCTCTTAACCGATAAATCTGGAAGGCGACCACTTCTGATGGTGAGAATGGCAAATAATTTAAGTTATATATTGAAATCAATAAGTTCACAGTGAAGTCACCAAATGTTTGCAGGTTTCTGCTGCAGGAATGTGCTTGAGTGCCTTTCTTGTGGGCTTGGCATTTTGCTTTCAGGTTTCTCCCCAAACTAAATTTTAATACTTCTCTTTCTCTGCTGCTCTTTGCTTAAGAAAAAATCATCATACTCTGAACTACATCTTTTGGTTATGGCAGGACCTCCATCGATGGAAGGAGCTTACTCGTATTCTTGTGCTTATCGGAATGTTGGTAAACACATAATAACTGGAAGACAAGTATTCCTTCTCTTCTCTTACAAAAGTTGGTCGCATCTTGTCTCATTTCATTACTCTTTGACAAACAAAAAATCATGTGTAATCTCAAAGGCTTTGAACATCTATAGTATATGAGCTCATTTTGGATAGGTTTGGCATAAAGGTAGTTCTACAAAACAAAAAATTTACCTATTGCTGTAATCTCTAGCATGGTGAAACATGTACCTTTCTGAGACCATTTGAGCAATGTTTCAACTTAACGTTGATCATACTGCATTCAGGGTTATAGCATATCGTACACAACGGGCATGGCAGGATTACCCTGGGTTATTATGTCAGAGGTAGGTTGTTAGTACTAGTGTTCTTGAGCTTCGTCTGCGTCCATTAACTTATTACCAGGAATTTAGCAGAAGTTTAAAGTTTTATAACAAAGATTTGATGATTTCCATTTCAGATATTTCCCATAAACGTTAAAGGCGCAGCTGGAAGCCTTTCAAGTTTGGCAAATTGGTCTTCTTCTTGGATAACAACATACACCTTCAATTTTATGATGGAATGGAGCTCAGCAGGTCTTCTGCATATATATATTTTTTTTTTTCTTCTTTTGTGTTTCACTTGTTTTTTTCTTGCTCATCTTCTGTATACTAATAGTTGGTCATACTACAGGAACATTTTTCATCTTCTCAGCCATTTGCGGTTTAGCTATTCTGTTTGTTGCAAAGCTAGTGCCGGAGACTAAGGGGCGAACTCTAGAAGAAATACAAGCATCCATTGCCCATTTCTCTAATTAGATGAATTGCATATCCATGCTATGACAGTGTTATGTTTTGAACACTAAAATCTGATCACTTTTTATGTTATCATACTGATATGGTTTTGATGATCATAACAAAGTGATTAAAACCTGCATAATCATTGTGCAATGACATTGTGCTAGATCTTGATTTTTTTCTGCCTTGCAAGTTTTTGCCCAAAAGAGGAAAAACTAACCATATATTTTTCGAGGATGAAGAACGTAAAAAAAGGAAGAAGGAAAGTTGTCCCGCATCAACCAAGTAAGCTCTGAGTAAGAGCCTTATAATTGTGCTTCTAGTCGATGACAACATGACAATCCGGAAGATAAGTGCCTTGGGAAAGAAAATGGATGTCCCTGAATTCATGAAACACTCCCGGAAGAAAAGTCCCTGAATCATTAATTGTCCCTGAATAAGTAGTCCAATCCCGTGCTTTATCTTGCCCAACAAACAAGAAAAGAATGTGGAATTGCATTGCATTTAATTCAACTAATGCATTGAATTTAAGATGTGTGCATGCACGTACCAAATTAGTAGATCTTACTCATTAAATTCAAGGATTCCTTTTTCTTTGTGTGGATCAAATTAATTACATTACATTTGATTTTTAATATAATTGAATTAATTACAGTTTTTTTATGTTAAAAATAAAATTTATGCAATAAAATAAATAAAGATATGCAATAAAATAGATATAAAAAGTCATCTTCTAAAAAAATCCAAATCCGCAAAATTATAAATCACAAAAATACACTATAATATAACCATAACCTATTTGTGATATCCATGAGTTTACTGACTTTACATATTCCTCCACTCTTCTTCATCGATTCTACCATTTCTATCTGCTTCCATGAAAGGTGAATGTCCATGACATACACAAGAATGTATAATTGCCGAGACCAGAAATGGGGGGATCCGGAAGAGCAATTATCAAGGAACAATGGAGTCAAATCCATACCTTGTCCACAATAATTTCAACGATATGATCTGAATAATTAGATAGGATTCATTCAAAAGAGCCAGTATCATCTCCTTACGAGTGTTTTTAACATAGATGGGTTTCATGTGAGATTATCAATGTGCTTCGTATCTCAGCTAAAAACAAGAATCATGAAGGATATCCATTCAGAAAATTGAACACTCGTCATACGATTTTATGCATGCAGAAAATAGTGAAAATCCATAGGTTAATGAATGATAAATGGATAACTCTGTTCAATCATAAAAATAGTAAGCTGTTATATTTATTGAGTACCTTAATTTTGAGATATATTTGTACATAGAAACTTTGCTACTACAAATACACAGACCATCATGATGATTATTATGTTACAATTCTACACATGAGGCTATTCTAAATATATATATATACAGTTATTCTCTTATCCGGATGTCCGCACGTTATTATCGTGCGGATCCTATTGTAAACAGGCAGGAAAACAAAGAGGGGTAGTACAAAATACACTGCGTCCGCACGATAATAACGTTCGGATGTCCGCATAAGAGAATTTCTGTATATCAGTTATTCTCTTATCCGGATGTCCGCACGTTATTATCGTGCGGATCCTATTGTAAACAGGCAGGAAAACAAAGAGGGGTAGTACAAAATACACTGCGTCCGCACGATAATAACGTTCGGATGTCCGCATAAGAGAATTTCTGTATATCAGTTATTCTCTTATCCGGATGTCCGCACGTTATTATCGTGCGGATCCTATTGTAAACAGGCAGGAAAACAAAGAGGGGTAGTACAAAATACACTGCGTCCGCACGATAATAACGTTCGGATGTCCGCATAAGAGAATTTCTGTATATCAGTTATTCTCTTATCCGGATGTCCGCACGTTATTATCGTGCGGATCCTATTGTAAACAGGCAGGAAAACAAAGAGGGGTAGTACAAAATACACTGCGTCCGCACGATAATAACGTTCGGATGTCCGCATAAGAGAATTTCTGTATATCAGTTATTCTCTTATCCGGATGTCCGCACGTTATTATCGTGCGGATCCTATTGTAAACAGGCAGGAAAACAAAGAGGGGTAGTACAAAATACACTGCGTCCGCACGATAATAACGTTCGGATGTCCGCATAAGAGAATTTCTGTATATCAGTTATTCTCTTATCCGGATGTCCGCACGTTATTATCGTGCGGATCCTATTGTAAACAGGCAGGAAAACAAAGAGGGGTAGTACAAAATACACTGCGTCCGCACGATAATAACGTCCGGATGTCCGCATAAGAGAATTTCTGTATATATATATATATATATATATATATATATATATATATTTATGAACAGTCTATTGCTAATTTTCCTTTCACTGATAACCATCTTCACACATAATCCCTTTAAGTGAAAAAAATTAAATAAAAAAAAGAACAAATTGGTACTCTGCAGTAGCTGCATCTTCATGTTTCCATTATATAAGGTAAATTTAGCCCACCCTATTTTAAAATCCTGGATCCATCCCTATCCTGAGCACCTTGCATTCTGATTTCATGAAAGATGAAAACAAACAATCAAAAGCACGCTGCCCAATCTTTATTGCACTAAATTGACTAAATGCTAACCTCAATATATTTGGAATCAATATATTTGGAGCAGGAACATCTAAAAGACAGATAATTCACAGAAGAGAACCAATATCCCTTAGTAACATGCTTGCTCTGAGATAGCTTATAACCTCCAATTATAATGAGTACTAGAGCCTACACAAGCTGGCGTAAGTTCTATTATTAATCATAATCAACGAAGAACAACTAATCTCAGAAGTTACTATAGCAATCAAGAATATCCTATCTGTCTTCAATAAGTTTTTCACATTCGCCTCTCGTCTTCTATGGAAAACCAGCGGTCCACACGAACTTATGCCTCAAAATCTTTAACTCAATGGGCATCCGAAACAAAAAAGAAACCACTGGGACTTACCTCCCTTCACTCGATGTAACCAGTGTGCCCCAATCATACAATTCAAAAGCATCTGCCATTCAAATGTATCCATTTTAGAGTCTGCATTTGAGTTGAAAAGCAAAGCGGTAGAAGATTCTTTGCAAGACATGCTAGACTATAATACTTCAAAAATAATTAAAATAAAATTCATAGAAAGAGGATCTCCTAGCATATTATAAGCTAATTCCAAGAGACACTGGAGATCTACATGCATAGATTTCTTAATTAACATTGACAAAGCTTCAAATTTGGAGTTTGAATTCAGTAGCAAAAGGCAATGCGGACATTCACCAGGATCATCCTCAAGAACCTTAGCAACAATAAGTTCACTGGCCCACTCAAGCCATTGCTGTCAGTGAAGCGATTGGGATTTGAATGAGATGATAAATTAATGGAGCTATTGAGCCCATTTCCTTTTGTTGAAGATGGCATCTGATATCCATCCAACCAGCAGTAACATCCATCGTAGATTTCACTCATTGAGTTGGAGCCATAAATCGATTCATTCACATTTTTAGGAGGAACAGGGCTAAAACCAGGTGGTGGACCGAGGTGCCTAACAGGTCGACTTACTGGATTCTTTCGGATACCTGTGGGCAGGTTTGATGATGTCTTTACAGTCAAACCGTCAGCAATTGCTCCAGAAGATGATATAGCATCAACCTTAAATGGCAACATAGCTTCTGGAGCTTTTGTGGGGCTGTAGACCGTACCACTAGTACTACCATTTACTGGCTGCTGGAATGGAATTGAATTGAAACTGCCACAGGCTCAGATGCTAGTACATACCCATTCCCCATAAATCCCATACTCCTTAAGCTGTGAACAAGAGACATTTCTTCCTCTGTTGACAACTTCAAAGCATGTGATAGAGTTGGTTGCAAATTTTGGGGGATACTATTAGCAATTGATACAGGTAAATGTGAACTAGCACCAAAACCAGCTTCCATTGATAGCTTGGAAGCATGTGACTGAATTGATTGCAAATGTTGGGGTATGCCATTATAACTTTTGTATTCACCAAAGGAAAACTTTGATGTCGTTAAGGGTTCTTAACTTCTTACCTCATATATTTAGAATTATACAAACCCTAGCCGTTAAGAGAGAGAGAAAGAAAAATAGAAAGAAACCTTCAGATCCGAGGGTGTTCTTAGTCTCTCTAGCAGAGTCATGCCCGTTAGTGGCTAGTTTTGGTTCTTGATGTCATTGGACTAGATTCGGAGAAATTATGGCGGTTGAAAGGGGTTTTAGGAAAGTTAATTTCGAGAGTGTTTCTCTCCAGATCGTGTTAGTTTTTTGACTAGCTCAGGTCATTGGGGAAGTTTTACACATGGGTGCCATATTGTTATAGGAATGACTCCATTTACAGTCTGTGTCCTTTGTACTCATTATTCATTTTGATCTAATAAAGTTCTATCACCTTTTGTTAAAAAAAATTTATAAAAAAAAACAAAAAAAACATCCTACCTCAATGTGGAGAAATTATACAATAGTACAGTATTACCACGTGGCACTTGCCAGGTGGTAGTACGCACCTATAATATGGTGACACTTAGATAACAACTACTGAAAAAAAGCGGAACTAACGTCCGTTTAATGTTGGTCTGGATGCTTCTATGGTCTGTCTTTTTTGCCTCAAATATTGCATAGCTTTCGTCCGTCTTTGGATCTCTCGAGAAGCCATGGCTATGGAGTTTTTCGTTCAACCCACTGGGATCTCTCAAAAAACCATTAACTCTCATAATTTCTTTCAACATAAAAAACATCATAAAAATTTATTTTAGATTTTTAATTATACACGCATAAAATCGCAACCCATATTGTTTGAGCCTACCATTTAACAAACACCAACCCAAGCAATTGCAAAAGACGATGGACTCAAGAACAAATTCGAAGCAAAGATCCTAAAATTAACCCCCGTTTGCCTGGAAAGAAAAAGAAATTCAATGTTTTCCTTTACTAACACCCAAGAACAAACTGGGGGAAGAAAATAATTTCTTAAAATTTTTATGAAATAAAAAAAACGGAGAAGAAATTAAGAGGGTTTATGAAAATCTGATGGCACCAGCACCAACATAGCCACTCCTCAAGGAGTCAAATGAATCTTGCAGAAATGGAAGCCGCTGGTGATGGATAAAGATGGGGAAGTTTCATTTCATGGACGGTGACGTTAACGTTGATATAAAACAAAACGTTAATTATCTTTGTTGGAGTTGTTGTCCATATGTCGTCGTCTTATAGGTGCGTACTACCACCTGTCAAGTGCCACGTGGTAGTACCGTACTATTGTATAATTTCTCCTCAATGTGCCACATAAATTTTTCACTTTTGATATAAAAAAACCTTCCTAAAGTCTCTGTAGCTTAATGTGCCACATAAATTTTCCACATTTGGTATGATGTCAAAAACCACCTCTTGATAATGGCCTCAAAATCATACAAAAGTTTGAGCATCCATCTTCTGTACTGACATAGGTTTATTCCTTATGTAATACATGAATATTGAAATTATTCAAAATTTCTCGATATTTATGAACACATTCAGAATTAAAAACAATTCATAATGCTATACCTAAAACATGAATAGTAATCTAGAATATCGCCCGTCCCTTTATACACGAGTTCAATCTCTTTTCCCGTATATTGGAATAGTCGAGAATATGAATATATATATATATATATATATATTTAAATGAAAAGTAAGTTGTAAGTTGTAATGCAATACCTAAAACTTACGAATCAGATATGCCAGAGGGTTTATTTTTTTGTTTTTTTGAACGGAGCCAGGGAGGTTATACTTCTGATATCTTAACCGGCCGCACGTGTTTTCACTGCATTTCATCAACTTGGGGAGTCATATTATTCATCCTCGTACCCGAAAAATGAAATAAACAAAACCAAAAAGGTGCAGTGCAGGACTCTCTATCCTCAGTTCCTCCCTCTTCGTAGTAGGCCATGAATCAAATTCAACCTCTGCAATTAGGGTTCAAAACATTTCTCAGTCTCACCCGGTTTTATATTTTAGTTTGTTTTTTTTAGGCTGTGTTTTACATACTTTCTGCGTTTCAATTTCATAGTAATTTCAGCTACAGTTGAAATGACTGACCAACATCGGTAGCTTTGCAGTAGCTCCAAGGAATTTGAGAACTGGAGCATTGGCTTCTCTTACTAGATTACGAGCAACTCAAGGAGTGCCTAGAAGACCCGTTTCCGCTAAAACAACAAAGCCCATGTTTGAGGAAAATAAAAAGGATAAGACATTCAAAGAATCAATGGGTACAAACCCAAGCCCTCATAAAGCTATTGTCAAGGTTGTACTTATATGTCATGCCTCTATGCTGATTTTTGTATTTTTTGTATTTTTGTATTTTTGTTTTGTTCTTGTTTTTATGTTGGGTATGGGTAGTTTGCATTAGTTTGATGTTGATTGATTAAATCTTTTAGGAGGATGGTGCTGAAAGCAATGTGGTTGAGATTGAGAGTTTTAAGAACGACCCTGCGAGAATCGACGCAATGACAGTTCAACAACTCAGAACAACACTGTGGTAACATTCCAAGTGTTAATTCCTTCCTTGTGAGTCCAATAGGAATGTTCCCTCTATAAACATAGTAATTTCTTTTTCTTTCTATGGATAGTGGAATAAGTTAACGATTAGATGGTGTTGATCAATATGGTGTCCTTGAGTTGTACATGTTAAATGTTCTACAATGATTTGGAACTTTAAATTGCCTTTCAGAATTGCTGGGGTTTCTGCCAAAGGCCGTAAATTTGAACTTTTGGCTGCCTTGAAGTGCTTTTTGGAAAAGAAGAAAGACGGTAATATCTATTATTCTCATGTACTTCTCTGAAGATGTAGCAAAAGAAGAAACTTTTTATAAAATAATGATTCCAAACTCTTTCTTCCGTTTGCCTTATTCTCTGGACTTGAATGGTTAGGAGTTCCTTTTCATTTTCAGGTGAAGGTTCCCTGGTAATAGAAGAACAAGTAACCTCCACTTGTGTTGAAAATGCATCAGAGAAAACTGAGGCTGAAACATCATCTGATGGAGACCAAGTTCAGAATGTCCCTGTTTCGGAGGTTGGTGAACTTTAACGTTACAAGAGAAGGTTAAACCATTCGTCAGTTAAGAGTGAAACTGTGATAGGCTATAGTAAGGTTGCAACGAAAAAGGAGAAGCTGTCAATTGAATCAGAAGACCTTTCAGGTTCTGTAAAATGATTCCACGAATCTTTTTAATTGAGTTTATTTCATATGTTTATCTGCATTCAGTTCACTTAATGAAGAGGACTGGTGTATCGATGTTATCTATCCAGGTCACAAGCTCTCAAGGACAAGAAAGAAAACATCTTCAGAAACTATTAGTTTTGATTTCAAAACTGATGATAAAGTAGCTGAGCCATGGACAGTTCTTGCGCATAAGAAACCTCAGAAAGATTGGATTCCTTATAATCCAAGAACCATGAAACTTCCACTGCTTGCTAGAGATACTAAATTTTTGAAGCTTATGTCTTGGAATGTCAATGGTTTAAGGGCATTATTGAAGTTAGAGGGATTCTCTGCTTTGCAGCTAGCCCAAAGGGAAGATTTTGATGTACTGTGTTTGCAGGAGACCAAACTGCAGGCAAGTATTTTAGTTCTTTTTTTTGCTTCTTAAAGCTTAGACTCTAGTTTGATGATACTGTTGACACATCATTGTTTTGCAGTCACATTTTTTTGTTTCAACATCATATATTGCTTTGTAATTGGTAAAGAATTGACTGACTCTTTGGCTTCTATACTAAGCCCTCTCACATGTTGAGCATTGGGCAACAATCCTGTTTACAAATGGCATGAATTGATATTATTTTTGTATTAACATTATGGGCCAATTTAAGGCTCAAAATTCATTTTCTGGTAGGTTCTCCTGTGAATAGGATTGGATTCTTGTGACTAGTAAAGTTTCAAATATTTATTCCATTCAAAATATTGAATTATTTGGAACTGGAATATTCTTATTTGTGTCATGGGTAATTTTAAATTCTTTTTTCTAGTTGAGACAATCAAGCTAAACCTTATTAGTTATGGTGTCGTGCTTCGAGGACATTATTGGTTAAAAAATCTTAATGGAGTCAGTCAGTTTTTCCTTCAATTATGTAAATGTGGTGTCCATCTTAATGTGCTAATTTCTAGTGTTCGTTATAAATATAGCTTTCTTATAGCATTTTTTGTGTTATGTATAATCACATTTATTAAGTTTGGGAACAGGAGAAGGATGTTGAAGATGTGAAAAGGTCTCTGATAGATGGGTATGAGAATAGCTTCTGGACATGTAGTGTTTCCAAGCTTGGTTATTCAGGAGCTGCAATTATTTCAAGGGTATACTTTATTCTTTCTTCATGATGACAGTCAATTTCATGTCTTTACAGCATGCATTTGATTATTTCTCTTTGTTGTGTATAATACTATCCATTTATGCGTGTTGCATAGCGTCGTGGCTGTTAGCCTAACTTTTATCACATAATTGAGCTTTTAACAAAATGGAGATTCCTTTCTCTTTTATCACATACGTGAGCTTTTAAAACCATTACTGAACCTGAAACTTATGGGTCTAGTGATTAGCGGAATCTTGTTTCTAGATTGTTTAAGATTTTTTTTAAGGAAATGCGATTTTGAGAATAGAAATGTGGCTGTTAATTTTTATTTTCTCTAAATGTATGCTATATTGCTCGAAATATAGACTGGCTATGTTTGCCTAAGAAATTTGCAAATGCTACTTTTGTTACTGGGATAAATAAGTTTGATTAATTAATTCCATTCTAAACTATCTTGGTTTGAAAAACAACCATTTTTTTCCTCTTTAATCTTGGTTATCTTATTAAACTGCTAGTTAATATTGGCTTTTGTCTGACAGATAAAGCCACTTTCAGTCAGATATGGCATTGGCATATCAGATCATGATAGTGAGGGGCGGATTGTAACAGTAGAATTTGATTCATTTTTTCTGATAACTGGATATGTTCCTAATTCTGGAGATGGTTTGAGAAGACTGGTATTGACCTTGAGTCCTTTGCAGCCTAATTACATGGGGTAGTATTCTGCTTGGCTAACAACTCCATTTTACTCTTTTAGTCATACAGGATTAATGAATGGGATCCATCTCTCAGCAATTACATGAAAGTAAGCATGATTTTATTTGTTCTTTCTCAGAAAATTTTCTGCTAGCAGGGTTTTGTTTGTTTGTTGAACTTAATTCCTTTTTTCACAATGCCTTTATACAGGCAGAATTTATTGTTATTTATGTTGAATACATCTCACTCGAGTAGTGTGTGACCGTCATATTAATATTAATATTCAAGTCAATACTCAGCACAACCAAATTCTAAATTTAGAAAACTGATTTCTCTTCTGGCTGATTAGTACATGCCTGTCATATCTCCTCAAATTTGAAGAATCCAAAATTGGTCTAGACAGCATGTCTCGGTGCTTATAACCTTAAATAGTTTAATTGGGCACAAATACTGTTCGGTTGAATATTCATTTTCTTAAAATTTTATCTGCTTTTGAAAAAGCATAGTTATGAAAATTCTGTGGTAATTTATTGATGCTTATGGGTGCTTTCATTGTTGATTCAGGAGCTGGAAAAGTCAAAACCTGTCATTTTAACAGGTGATCTGAATTGTGCTCATCAAGAGATAGATATTTATAACCCAGCTGTAAGTTTTCCTGATTTGTTGTCAAAGAACTTTTATGATTCCCTGATTGATCACTCAACCTTGAAAAACAATATACTGTTCGTAATATATCAACTCACAAAAATCTTTCAAAAATAACATAATGTACGATAATGCCTATGTTTAATGAATCTAAACGTTTTAAATTTTGTAAGACAATGAAATGTTAAGATGAGTCAAGATTTTTGATATTAATAATTGGAAAAATGAAATCTTTAAAACCAACCCAATGAACCAAAATAAAGACTTCCAAGCTTCATCCAACAAATTAATCACCAAAAAAATGTTTATCTTAGAATTCCATTATGTCCATTGCCAAATTTCTGGTTTCAATCTGCGGTAGAGAAAGTGTATTATTGAACTCGGCCAATTTTGGATGCCTCTAGGCTTTAGTTAGATAAGCATCTCTTGTTTAGCACCTCAGCTTGAAATGAAATAATAACTGGTAGCACTTGAGATGGTGTTCCCCTAATCCAACTTAAAAGAAAACGCAGCATACATCCTAGGTATGCGTTTTTGGTGACTTTGTATGAATATGAAGGGACTATAAAGAGGTAGGAACAATTGACATTGGTGTAAAGTTCAACGTTTATAGGATTTGTTTTTCAACAATCCACCTGTTGAATTTAGTGCTCTAATATTACACATAAGGTTTATCAAAGACAACCTATCAATCAAGAAGATTTTAGGTTTTGGATTGATGTGAAATTTGAGCAGTAAGTTCAACGGTAAATAAAAATTAAACATCCTATAAGAGTTTTACGGGATGTAAAGGTAGCAATTTTTACAGTGGTGTCACTTGAAAACAAATCCTGTACTCTCGCCATTTTCCCTCCAGATATTAACATTTTCTATGGAAAAAATTTAGGTGGTAAATTGAACATAAGTAGGGGAGAGTGCCTCTCCAGTCTCTCCAGTGGTTTATCATATAATCCCAGTTTTATTTTATGGGGTTGTTTTTTGTTGATACATCTACGGGGACACAAAAGAAGTGCTGGGTTTACAGATGAAGAAAGGCAATCCTTTGCGTCAAACTTTTTATCCAGGGGATTTGTGGATACCTTTAGAAGGCAACACCCTGGTGTTGTTGGCTATACTTACTGGGGTTATCGACATGGTGGATGCAAATTTAATAGAGGTATTTCACACTCCTATATTCATAGTTTTGATAATTCAGATTTGCCATTGCATTTGAAGGAGTAGTTAACGGTATTAATTTAAAACATGTAGTTTTGTTCTGAGTGTTCTCTTCAACCAGATATTCTAGGTGTTCATGATTTGCATACTTCATTCTGCGATTTTCTGTGTCAGGCCAAAATATTTATATTCTACACTAGATATTTTTCCTTACAATTTGTTTTATAAATCAGAAGTTTGCTTTCTTTGTTACTATTATTTCTTCTAACAAAACTCTGATTTACTTGGATTTCGAACCAGGCTGGTGGCTTGACTACTTCCTCGTCTCGGAATCCATAGCTGACAAGGTTCATGACTGGCAGCGATCATTGTCCTATAGCTGACAAGGTTCATGACTGGTAGCTGTATGTAGGGTAAAATCAAAACCAATTTTGTATGTCACCTAAAATAGGAGCGTGCAAGTTTAGAGGTGGAAATTTTGTAGTGCCTTCACCTGTATGCTTTATTTTTTATGTTCTAATATAATGACCACGTTATTTGTGCTCAATTTGGGTCATCATTATATGTCTTCTTTATGAAGAAGCAATGATTTTAATACCCCACAATTTTATTGTATATGATAATTTGAATATCTTGGAGCTGTTGTCATGCTTTGGGACATTTCATGCAGGCAGATGTTAATATGTGCCTGTAAGTTCATATCTATCTGATATTAATTTCTAGGTCTCCATCTCCACCACGTATTATATATATATTTTTGACTATATGATATTTTAAACTACTCCGATGTATGGGAAGAAAAATCAAACTCATATGCAAGGGGGCAAGCACAGCCTTGCCCAACTTGCCTAACTCATACCGGTGTATTATATATTTTGGTTGTATGTACTTCGCATTAACAAAGAATTAATTATGCTTAATTATAATTATATTGGATACAGAAGATTTTCTCCCGTATTTTAATTGCCATACTTCGTTACCAAACCAAATTAAAACACGTTCTTAAACAACTCAATGACGACGTTGACCAAAAAAAAAAAAAAAAACTCATTGACGGCCTGTCATTCTCATATGTGGTGGAATGGAAGTACACATAGGGAAAAAGACATGTGGTGGAATGGAAGTACACATAGGAAAAAGACAGGTGAGCAACAGAGAAATATCCTTGGTTTAGGGAAAAAGACAGGTGAGCAACAGAGAAATATCCTTGGTTTTGTCATTCTCATGGTCCAAACTTAGTGCTTCTCATTTTTTCATCATCGTCCAAGAAAAAAAAAAGTTTATATTTATATATAAATATATGGAGAGAGAAGCCATGGAAGGACTGCTAATTGTAAGAGAGTCTGTGATCCATGAAGGAGCTGCTGCTGATGCTGATTGCAGTGGGGGGAACTCAGTCACCTTTGTTGTTGTTCTGAGTACTTTGGTTGCCCTCTGTGGTTCCTTCTCTTTTGGGTGTGCTGTATGTGACCAACTTCTACTTTTTGTTTTTTTGGTCTTTTGAGAAGAAAGTAACGAATACAATATCACTCACACTTTTAAGTTTAAATTTACATTTTTATCAGTTTCTTGTGTTTTCTTGTTTTGTTCGTTTCTATATTTTCTCATATGCTATGGCCCTTTTTTATTTATTTATAATTTTATACAAGAGATAGTCTAAAATACTCTAAATTAATCTAAATTAATTAAATCCACCGGAGGGATGTCTCCTGCCTATGACCATGTTAAGTGAGATACGTTTAGTAACAGATTTAGAACTGCGGCTAATTTAGTAAACTCACAACCTAATTAATCTACCTCAACTATTACCTGCTTTTTCTATTTCTTTCGTAACTTCTATTTGTCTTGACCCAAAAAAAAAACCCCTTCTATTTGTAGTTTCAATCACATGCTTAAGCCAAAAAAGAATAAAAAAGTTTTTGTGGAAATCAACCATCAAGCTTTGCTGCATCAAATTGTTAATAATGATAAAAAATGATTAAATGTTCCTTTTAGAAAATTAGGAGACTATCTGTTCAACCATTAGACTTAAAAATAGGATTGCTGGTTCTGAAAAAATATACAATTACAAATGCTTTGCAGACAGGATATTCATCAGCTGCAGAATCCGGAATAATGGAAGACTTGGACATCACTGTTGCTGCCGTAAGTGCTAAGTTTCATTTATATTTACTTTAAGCGCTAGCATCTTCTTTTCTAACAAAATTTTCCATGATGGACTTTACAAACATGGATATTCTCTTCTTTCTTAGATTTTAGTACCTAAATTTTCAGTTTCTGCATTTGATAAATTCTCTTCCCAATATGCAGTACTCAGTTTTTGGTTCAATACTGACAATTGGAGGAGTGCTTGGTGGGTTCGTAAATGGAAGGATAACGGATCTCATTGGTCGTAAAGGTGTAAGTTTTTGTTTCACTCTTTAACTCTATGCCTGGGGCAGATGTTCAAATTATATTTCATATCTAACTCTTTTCTTCTTTTCCTGCTGATATTGCCAAGCAGGCAATGTGGTTCTCTGCAATATTCAGTACTGCAGGGTGGCTCGTTATAGCATTTGCAAAGGTTTCTTCTCTTTACGGTCTCCACGTATGCATAGCGAATGCTTTGATGTTGAAATTTATGGTTTAGCAAAAAAATGGATGTTAGTTAAAGCCCCCAAGTAGGGTCTTCTTTAGTCATTGTCTAAGAAACCTCATGGAAGCAACTTGGAATAGAATGTTTTATGTGATTTGCACCAAGACCCTTAGGATAGAACTTAATCTCCTGAGTAGATTTTAGTCTGTAGACTAACATGGCTGAATTCTCATCTGTACAATTGAAAAGAAGTCTAGAATATATAATGCATTGGAAAACGACATGGTAACAGTCTATAGTTTTTCTTTTCTTATTTGATGTTGCATGCCTGCTTTTGGGTTTCTTCCCTTTCTGGGATTCAATCAGTAGTTGAGTTGAGTTCAGTGCTTGATTTAGAATGTTTGGTTGCTGGATATCGGACGACTGTTGGTGGGATTTGGCATCGGAATAATTTGCTACGTGGTAATTACATACATCCAATCAAATTCTTTTGATCAGTACTGCTAAAGGAGTATTTGGATTCAATTGAGTTCAATGCTTATTTATTTATTTTATTTGAATTTTAGATCAGTGTATAACTTATCCGTATCTAATTCTTATTCATAAATAGGTACCTGTATACATAGCAGAAATAGCACCTAAGGACCTCAGAGGAAGGTTTACTTCAGCTAATGAGGTATGACTATAATTACTTTGTTGTGAATATGGAAGAAAGTTCCAACTCCTTTTTCTTTGTGCTTCCCCTCTTACTATTCCTTCTCTAATTACTAGCCATAAATGTCATTATGTGCACAGTTGATGACCAGCTGCGGTTTTTCAGTAATGTATTTCATTGGAAATACCTTAAACTGGCGCATCATGGCTGTGATTGGTAAATTATCTCTTAGTCCTGCATTGTATTTATTTTATGAATGCATCAAAATTGAATCAAGCACTTCATACTCATAGAGTTTATATTCAGGTGCTGTTCCATCTCTACTACAAATTATAGGTTTATATTTCATTCCAGAGTCTCCAAGGTGGTTGGTGAGTCCAATTCAATCTTTAAATTGCTTTGCCTTGGTGACCTTAACCTGCCAACAGGACAAGCCTACAAGTCTTTTAACTTCAAATAAATAATACATTCAGAAGTAAGAAATTTTCTATTAGAATGCTCAAATGATTGAAATGTGTCTGCAGGCCAAAATCGGTAAACAGAACAACCTTGATGCTGCTCTGCGGCATCTCAGAGGAAGAGATTCTTGTATATCTCAAGAAGCATCTGATAT
The DNA here is from genome assembly GCF_002207925.1 of Prunus avium. Next base: position 473,509 of record NW_018922672.1, read on the forward strand.
TATGGTAACCTACCAAGTTACATTTTCATATTATTTTTCAACGTTCTCTGTTTGGTATGGAAACATGAATTAAGACTGCTCTCATATTGTGGCAGAATTATACAGAAATCTTTCAGCAACAGTCAGAAAGAATGCTAGACTTGTTTCAGCAGAGATATGCTCACTCACTCATTGTAAGTTATCTCAGTAAAAAATTAGGTAGTGTTTCACCTTCCCTCTTCATGATATTTCTTCTGACCTTTATTTGGTATAGGTTGGACTCGGGTTGATGTTTCTGAAGCAATTTGGGGGGGCCAGTGCAATAGCTTATTATGCAAGCTCTGTGTTTGTAGATTCCGGTAAATCAAAGCTTTCTAAGTTTTCTCCATATATTTAAAGGCAACATAACAGAAATCCTTGTTTCATCTCTTTTCTGGCAGATTTTTCAAGTAGTATTGGGACTATATCAATGGCGATTATCGGGGTACATATGTTTCGTAATTGCATGTGAAGAGAGTTTTTTTTTTTTTTTTTCAATGTATATCTCAAATGTGTAAATATTCGTTTCACAGTTACCTGGTGCTGCAATGTGTGTGCTCTTAACCGATAAATCTGGAAGGCGACCACTTCTGATGGTGAGAATGGCAAATAATTTAAGTTATATATATTGAAATCAATAAGTTCACAGTGAAGTCACCAAATGTTTGCAGGTTTCTGCTGCAGGAATGTGCTTGAGTGCCTTTCTTGTGGGCTTGGCATTTTGCTTTCAGGTTTCTCCCCAAACTAAATTTTAATACTTCTCTTTCTCTGCTGCTCTTTGCTTAAGAAAAAATCATCATACTCTGAACTACATCTTTTGGTTATGGCAGGACCTCCATCGATGGAAGGAGTTCACTCATATTCTTGTGCTTATCGGAATGTTGGTAAACACATAATAACTGGAAGACAAGTATTCCTTCTCTTACTCTTACAAAAGTTGGTCACATCTTGTCTCATTCATTTACTCTTTGACAAACACAAAATCATGTGTGATCTCAAAGGCTTTGAACATCCATAGTTTATGAGCTCATTTTGGATAGGTTTGGCATAAAGGTAGTTTTACAAAACAAAAAATTTACCTATTGCTGCAATCTCTAGCATGGTGAAACATGTACCTTTCTGATATCATTTCAGCAATGTTTCGACTTAACGTTGATCATACTGTATTCAGGGTTATAGCTTATCGTACGCAACTGGCATGGCAGGATTACCCTGGGTTATTATCCCAGAGGTAGGTAGTTAGTACTAGTGTTCTTGAGCTTCGTCTGCGTCCATGAACTTATTACCAGGAATTTAGCAGAAGAATAAAGTTTTATAACAAAGATTTGATGATTTCCATTTCAGATATTTCCCGTAAACGTTAAAGGCGCAGCTGGAAGCCTGTCAAGTTTGGCAAGTTGGTCTTCTTCTTGGATAACAACGTACACCTTCAATTTTATGATGGAATGGAGCTCAGCAGGTCTTCTGCATATATTTTTGTTTTTCTTATTTTGAGTTTCATTTGTTTTTTTCTTGCTCATCTTCTGTATACTAATAGTTGGTCATACTACAGGAACATTTTTCATCTTCTCAGCCATTTGCGGTTTAGCTATTCTGTTTGTTGCAAAGCTAGTGCCGGAGACTAAGGGGCGAACTCTAGAAGAAATACAAGCATCCATTGCCCATTTTCTCTAATAAGATGAACTGCATATCCATGCTATGACAGTGTAATGTTTTGAACACTAAAATCTGATCACTATTTATGTTATCATACGGATATGGTTATGATGATCATAACAAAGTGATTAAAACCTGCATGATCATTGTGCAACGACATTGTGCTAGATCTTGAATGTTTTTTTTTCCGGTTAATTGTTCTTTCTGGCTTGCCCGTTGTGTAATTAAACCCTAAACCCTAAACCCTATAATTGAATTAATTACAGTTTTTTTATGTTAAAAATAAAATTTCTGCAATAAAATAAATAAAGATATGCAATAAAATAGATATAAAAAGTCATCTTCTAATAAAATCCAAATCTGCAAAACTATAAATCACAAAAATACACTATAATATAACCATAACCTATTTGTGATATCCATGAGTTTATTGACCTTACATATGCAACTAAAACATCAACAAGTAGCAAGAGCAAAGTCAATGGTTGAACTAATTCAATCAACTGACAAAATTATGCAAATCATTAGTCGTGTGTCACTAATGAGTTGCCTAACAAATTCCATCGGAGCACTTTGAGTAAGGAAGGATTTTCTGCAACGTATTCCCTCCACTCTTTTTCATCGATTCTACCATTTCTATCTGCTTCAGTGAAAGGTGAATGTCCATGACATACACAAGAATGTATGATTTGCCGAGACTAGAATGGGGGTAAGATCAATTATCAAGGAACAATGGAGTCAAATCCATACCTTGTCCACAATAATTTCAACAATCTCATCTGAATAATTAGATAGGATTCATTCAAAAGTGCCAGCATCATCTCCTTACAAGTGTTTTTAACATAGATGGGTTTCATGTGAGATAATCAATGTGCATCGTATCTCAGCTAAAAACAAAAATCAATGTGCTTTGTATCTCTTCATACGATATTTATGCAGAAAATAGTCAAAACTTTGCCTGCTTTCTGAAGAGATCATGTTTGCAGGAAATGTCAACAGAATTTCACAATTCTACATATCTCCAGTAGTAAACAATATTGTCAGTGAATTTTAATGAACCTTCTCAAACTGATACAAGTCCCTTAGTAACATGCTTGCTCTGAAATAGCTTATAACCTCCAATTATAATTAGGAGTACTAGAGCCTACCCAAGCTGGCGTAAGTTTTATTATGAATCGTAATCAACGAAGAACAACTAATCTCAGAAGTTACTAGCAATCAAGAATATCCTACCTGTGTTCAATAAGTTTCTCACATTCGCCTCTCGTCTTCTATGGAAAACCAGCAGTCCACACAAATTTATGCCTCAACATCTTTAACTCAATGAGCATCCAGAAACAAAAAAGAAACCACTGGGACTTACCTCCCTTCACTCGATGTAACCAGTGTGCCCCAAATCATACAATTCAAAAGCATCTGCCATTCAAATGTATCCATTTTAGAGTCTGCATTTGAGTTGAAAAGCAAAGCGGCAGAAGATTCTTTGCAAGACATGCTAGACTGTAATACTTCAAAAATAATTAAATTAAAATTCATAGAAAAAAGATCTCCTAGCATATTATAAGCTAATTCCAAGAGACACTGTAGATCTACAGGCATAGATTTCTTAATTAATGTTGACTGTATATACTAGAAAGCAACCTACCTATTAATTATCGAACTCACTTTCACCAACAGAATATGCAACCATAAACCAGCATGCAAAACAGAACAGATGAACAAAACTTCACACAAATACGCACCAGTGTAGTTGTAACTGCCAGCAAGAAGCCAAGGCCACCAATGCTCCAACAGAAAATTAACATTGACAAAGCTTCAAATTTGGAGGTTGAATTCAGTAGCAAAAGGCAATGCGTACATTCACCAGGATCATCCTCAAGAACCTTAAAAACAATAAGGGCAAAATCTACATAAAGAACAGATGGGTAGAAATTGTAACACATGCACAGAAAAAATATATATAATTCTCACCATCATAACCAGGCCGACTTCACACAAAATAACGGCCTGTCCAGACAGACTGTCCTTGATATTCAGGCTGAGTCGTCAAGTGCTGATTTCCATTTACAAGTTGTTGCTGCCGCTGCATTTCATGGTGTAGTTTGAGGTCATCAAGCATCTGAAAATCTTGCCAGCTTTTCTGTTTTTCCCCTTGGAGTTGCATAGGCGGACTCTGTTTACCAGGAAAGGGGAAAGTTCACTAGCCCACTCAAGCCGTTGCTGTCAGTGAAGCGATTGGGATTTGAATGAGATCAGAAATTAATGGAGCTATTGAGCCCATTTCCTTTTGTTGTAGATGGCATCTGATATCCATCCAACCAGCTGTAACGTCCATTGTAGATTCTCACTCATTGAGTCGGAGACATAAATCGATTCATTCACATTTTTAGGAGGAACAGGGCTAAAACAGGTGGTGGACCAAGGTGCCTAACAGTTCGACTTACTAGATTCTTTCGGATACCTGTGGGCAGGTTTGATGATGTCTTTACAGTCAAACCGTCAGCAATTGCTCCAGAAGATGATATAGCATCAACCTTAAATGGCAACATAGCTTCTGGAGCTTTTGTGGGGCTGAAGACCATACCACTAGTACTACCATTTACTGGCTGCTGGAATGGAACTGAAACTGCCACAGGCTCAGATGCTAGTACATACCCATTCCCCATAAATCCCATACTCTTTAAGCTGTGAGCAAGAGACATTTCTTCCATTCCAGCATGTGATTGAGTTGGTTGCAAATATTGGGGGATAGTATTAGCAATTGATGCAGGTCGTTGTGAACTAGCACCAAAACCAGCTTCCATTGACAGCTTGGAAGCATGTGACTGAATTGATTGCAAATGTTGGGGCATACCATTAGCAACATATACAGGTATTTGTGAACCAGCACTAAAAGCAGTTTGATGGCGAATATTATCAAAAGAAGCAGCGACATAAGTGCCATTAAGTTTTAGATCACCTGGAGAAGCATTTTAACCAGGCTCCAGGCCCTCATAGGCTGCCCAATAGTGTTTACCACATCAGGCCGCTTCTCAGCCACTATTTGCTTGAAAACGATTACTTCATCTTCCTCATCCCCTTCCATGGTTAACTCGGGCTTCGGATATGCAACTCCCAACTTCATTGTATTCTCTGCTTTATCATTTTCAGCATACTCACGAGTTTTGGAGTCCTCCTCCCCATACAATCCTTTGTAGCGTGCAAGATCACCCAAGTAGATCAAACATGGGTGGCATGATCTTCCTTTCCGTAAATTTCTTTCCATCCTTGTCCATAACATATCTATTTTCAGGATCGTCAGAGAAATACCCCAGAACATCCAGTAACCAATATTTGCTAAGACAATTCCTTGAGGATCCAGCATGATATCCTTATGCCCACATGCCCAACTAGTAATATCTGCAAATAGAACCTGACTGAATCAAAAGGCACAAAGTAACACACACACACACACACATGAGAAAATAATCTAGAAACCGTTTACTAGGCTTGTTGGCCTTTTTCCTATTTTCTAGCCTCAACTCTCTTAGTTCGCTTATACAAGAGGCAACACCTATTTATAGATATAGGCTGCCGCCATTGTCCAAGTTAGTGGACTTGGCTTTCTTCTCATAGCAGTGTTTACAATATTTTTATTAGGACTTTTCTAGAATGCCTACAACAATTATGTCTTAAAGCTTGACTTTGCCAAAGCTGGTAGACATTTCTTGAAGTTTCTACTTTTTTCTAGATTTTTCTAATTTCTTCAAGACAAGTGTGCATTAAATTTAACAGTCATACATCTAGGCTCTGTTTGTTACATAGGACTGGCTTGGACATGACTAATTATGAGAACTATCTAGGATAGGCTTCGCTTCGACTAAATTCTATCCTATGTTTGATGGGGCGCTGGACTAAGGGGGACTAAGGGGTTGGATCCTGAGTTTGGAACAATTCAGGACAGACTATAATTCTGAAAATAATCATTTCAAGCATTAATATATTTTTTTGTTCTCAAATATGCATCAACAAAAATCATAAACTTAACTAAATATTACAGCCATAAAAACTATTCAGGCTTAAATGAATATTACAGCCAATTTTTCAATTAAAAATTTATTAATATTTTAAAGTTACCTAACTAGACACTGTAATTCATGTCTAGTAAAGCCTCACTACATACGTCAAACTAATGTAATTACACACAAGAAAAAAGAAAAAAAGAGAAAAGCAAACTGAAAATGTAAAATAAAAAGTACATGTAACATAGGCAAAGTTCCTTGAAAGGGAAATCTAAGTTTGGAATTGACCCACATAAGAGCATCCACAGTGGGGGGGTGTATATGAGGGTGTATGTTAAATATAAAAAACTTATAATTCCAAGCGAACGGTCAACTACCAACAAATTCATCAATATTAATTACCTGTAGGTTTATTACTCACTTTCCAGAGAGAGACAGAGAGAGAGAGAGAACTAATATATGAATGATATTCATCCACTGAAAAATTCATAAAGTCTGAATGAGAGATTTGACTTAAATACATTAATCTGTAACCATTATGATCACTTTTCAATATTCACTTGTTCATAGAAGGCGATCTCTTTGAGACACAGAGGGTATGCTTTATGTTCCAATTATGTAGTAATTAATCAAAATCAGCTAGTTTATCAATCAATATGTTCTCAGAAAGTTAAATGTTTTTGGGAACAGGCAAATTATTGTACAACTTAACAAAATTGAGTAAATTTCACATCACCAAATACTACAAGAAAGAAGCATGGGTGACCAAAAGTTTCGCAAAGCTATACGATTCAGTGAACAAAAGTTAGAAGTAATTGGAAAGGGTAAATGATTGGCAATAATTCCTAAAAAAATGTCAAGATTAGAGCACAGCACAGGAAACAATTACAGCATTTCCATAGGTCATGCTCAGGCTAAGAACACCCTGCAAGACCCTTAGCAAGCAACATAGGTCATGGCATGGTTTTGGTGTTTTGCACCATGGCAAGGCAAGCGAAATATGTAACAGTGATGCACGTTGGAAGTAAGACAAGGTTGGAGGAATGTATGGAATCTACTAGCAAAGCCTTTAGAAGCTCTCGGCAGCGTATGACTAGCAGATGGGCAGTGCATGTCAAGCAGATGCGCAGCACACGACGAGCAGATGCGCGCAACACCTGTTGAGCAGGTGCTGCACGCTTGTCAAACAGATGCGTGTAGCGTGGCAACAGGCTTTGCACCAGACGTGGTAGGTGCAAGCAGACGTGTTGGTCAGGTACTCTGACGTGTCCCGAGCAGTTGTGACGGTTCCAAGAGTGCTGGAACATGGCTGGGATACTGGGGTTTGAAATTCTAAACGTGGAGAAGTATTGGAGTGATTGAAAGTGGTTTACAAGGATGTGGCTGCATGCTCCAAGTAATAGGCAAATTTTCTAGGAGTGAAAATTGGCATCAATGCATAGTAGGCTGCTGGGGAGGCGCCAAGAGGGGCTGGGCAGTTTTGTGAGAAAACTAAAAGACTAGGTGGCAGACCTAAGGGCTACCAACAATGCCTAGTAGACAGGGATGCCATCTACACGTTTTATGCTTATAAATAGACCTTGAGAATGTTGAGTTGAGATACCAAGTGATGTGGTAGTCCAACAAAAGTAAGAAGCTTGTAATCCTTCTGTTGAGAGAAAACGATAGAAGGTTGAGAACTTTGCCTGTATATTATGTGTGAGTTTTCCTGTTTATTGTGTGAGTTTTCCTATTTAGACAAGTCTTGCTTGGGTGTGTTGGCATTCACTTGTTACGCTGCGTGAAATCTGAAGCCTCATGAGTTGGAGGTGCGAGAAGGATGACTTAGGAGGAGTCTAAGTGCCAAGCAAAGGTCGAAAAATTAAAGGCATTTTCACCCCTATTACAATTGGTATTAGAGAGTGCTTTAGTCACATTTTTTATTAAGTTTGAGTAGAGTTCAAGTGCGGATTATCCCCTAGGATCCGTGGAAGAGTAGCATTTTCGAGCAAGGAACAATCTTAAAATGGCAAAGCTAGAAAGGAATGGCTGGAAGTAGTGATTCCTTGAAAGAAAGAGTAACATGGTTAGAAAATTTCCTTGGTACGGTGAGTGGTGATGAGACAGAATGTGTGGTCACCCAAATGGAGGATCTTAATGCTAAGATGGCAGAAATCGAAAAAGTGTTCAGAGAGTTGAAAGCTTCGATGGAAAGGAAGGTCGCCTATGTTTTAGGTGATATTGATGGCTTAGTAGAGGCCATTGGTGGAAAGCTCAAGGAGGTGGAGATCGAACTAGGCGTGGTGAAGCTTTCTTTGAGTGGCATGACTTTGAGCCAAGAGGGCTCAATGATGACAAAGATCAAAGTGCATGAGCCTAAGGCATATGTTGGCAAACGAAGTGCTAAGAACTAGAGAATTTGTTTTGGGACATGGAGAAGTATTTCCAAGCTACCAAGTTTTCGAATGCTGAGTGTCCATCACGAGCATCCCCCGTGATTGCCTTTCATCTCCCATAAGTGCTCGATCAAGTCAACTTGACGTCTCTCGTGAACATAAGAAGATTGCATTTCCTGATAACGGTCAATCATAGGGTTGTTGTATCGACCGTCCTTAATCAACGGTTCGTGCTCTATTAGTTGTCCATTTGCTCCCATGGACCTTTCATAAATTCTTGTCAATGCCGTATTCATGGGATCAGGTTCGAACACCTTTGGAGCATCATATTTGAAATTTTAGAGGGATTTAGAAGATAAAAATGACACGTGGCGCAATTTTAGAGGGTGAAAATCTTATTTGAAATATGACATTAGAATTTTATAATAAATACCGACACGTGGCAACCGAGAATCTTATCCAAAAATCTTATCTGAAATTTGAGATCTGAATGTTATAACAACATATGGACCCGTGGCAACCGAAAATTTTATCCGAAAATTTAATTCAAAAACTTTACCCGAAATATTATCTGAAATTTTAGGTGAGAATTTTATAATTGGTGATTTTATTGGCACCCCAAAATTTGCTCTTTGCACCCCACTGAATTTTAGTAAAATTTAAAATTACTCAGTACACCCCATTTTTATTTATTTAAGTTTTGGCTCCATGGAAAATATGAATTCCCGCACTATGGAAATTGTGAAATGACGTCTATTTTGGTGGAAATTAAACTCGGGAATTTGATGCCTCAAGTTCCATGATTTTTTCCGCGCGTCATTTAATAAATTTCGTGCTTAAGTTGCCAAACAAGGGAATTGTCAATTTCTTCTCTTAAATTCCCGACTTTTAGCTAAATTCCGAGTTATTTTCCCGCATCCAAACGGAGGCATAGAAAATAGTTCTAGCCCAATTTTCTGATGAGGTGGCAGAATTCTATTGGAGCAATGACGACAACAAAGAACGTAACTGGACAGTCTTGAGTCACGACTCGCCGGGTCAAAACGCAGAGTTTCAATAAAAGAAAGAAAATAAGAAATTAAAGAGAAGAAGAGAAGACTACATTGCTCAGATCAGAGACACCAATATTGAGAGAGAGAGAGAGCCATGGCAGCTCGAAAGCGAGCTTCAACAGACTCGTCCGCACAAACCAAACCAAGCGAGACCACCACACGACCCAAACCCCAAGAACCTCCATTAACAGACCCGCCAATTGCACCGCCAAAGTCAGGTGTAATTCTCAAGCTCACCCTCTTCTTCGCAGTCCCATACTTTTACCTCATCCTCTATCACTACAAGATCGAACATGAGCTTCGAAAATCGATTCTCATCAATGCGGCTCTCAGCCTTGCCGGGTTCTTCGTCACCGTTAAGATGATCCCCGTGGCTTCCAGATACGTTCTCAGGCGCAACCTCTTTGGTTATGACATTAACAAAAAGGGTACCCCGCAGGGCACTGTCAAAGTGTGAGTCTTTGTTCAAGATATTTTAGTTATCTGTATAAAGGTTTTTTTTTCATTGAAATTATGATTTGGGTATGTGCTAGGATTGGTTTTTGATTGAATTGATGAACTGGGTATGTGTTACATTAAGGATTTGACTATGCTTATGAATCAAGCATGTTCAAGATTTGGTATTTTTTAAATCAAATTTATCAACTTGGCCTTTGTTATACTCTTTTTTGTTAACCAAATTCCTGTACTGGGCATTGTCTTTAATTCTTAAATACTATCCTGGCTGAATATTAAATGACTTACTCTGCTTCATGCATTGGAATTGTCATTTTTATTATATAGCTGTGAGCTATTTCATATTTAAGTTTATCCATTTCCAATCTCTAAGAGCAGAACGTATGCTGCATGCTAAATTTGCAGCTCAATTGTTTCATCTCTGTTCCTGAGTCTTTGGAGATCATTATTTAGACTGCTGTTTATGGAAAGTTTGATGATTTGCAGCATCAGTGATTATGGACAATTAAGGCACAGTGATTATCATCCATAGTTTTTTCTTTGGTTTTTCCTTTTGTATTCCCTAGAAATTGATTTTAGTGAGAAATCTTGATTTCTATTTCAGAATGTTTGTTCTAGAAAATGCAAAATCCAAATACTATGAAGTGTGCAATGGAGAAGATCCTCTTTTTTCTTTTCCAAATGTAAATAGTCTACTATATTAATCTGATGTTTCATACCCCTAACTAATCTTTTATAGTTAATGTTCCATTTGGGTTTTGCAGGCCTGAGTCATTGGGTATTGTTGTTGGAATTGTTTTCTTGGTCTTGGGAATCTTATTCCAGTATTTCAACTTCACTGCAGATTCAAATGTAAGTTGCTCAGAGGTGAAACTATTAGCTTTTGGTGAAACATGAGAATTCCTGTTTGTTTGTTATCTGTTTGCCTACTTTTTAAATGTAGTTATTTACATAGTTAAAGGCATTAGGGAAGAAACTGTTCCCACCAATTGAGGGGTAGGGAGATCAAAATGCATAATAAGATCACAGCCAATCTCAATGGAGCCATGGTGGTGCGGTGAGTATGCTTGCTGTAGTAGGGCTCCTTAGCTTAGTGTGGTTTGTGATGATGGTAGGCTGGAGGGAATGGTGCTGGTGGTGATTAAAGTCAACAACTAGAGCCTAAAAGTGCAAGACCCTGTGGTATTTAATATATCAATTGATAATGTTATGTTTCTTGACTATCTAAATCTTTTATTTGAAAGAAGAGTCTAAAAGAGGAAAGGAAATGTAGATTAAAGGTTTACTGTAGCGATTTTTCTTATGTGAAAGAATATCTAAAAGAATAACAATTGTGATAATTTACAAGAGACAAAAAGGATGAAAGGGCTGTTTTTCCTCTTTGTAATATATATGGAAACTATTGTATAGTGTGGGAAAATTTAAATAGCGCATTAAGGACAAAAGTAAAATTAAAAAAAAAAAAGAGGAAAATTAGCTTTTATTAAACAGTAAATACATGGGGACTTTTAATTTGTTTGGGCTCCTAAGCCATGGTGTAATGGTCATGGGGAAGAGCTGGCCCCACTGGTGATGATGTGGTCTGGGGAATATTGAATGGATTACAGTAGAGGATATGGTGGTGAGAACCGGTGTTTATTATTATTATTATTTTGCAACTAATGTTGCTGAGGGCAGTGAATGCTACAACTTTTAATGTAGAGTTTTGTAGGATAAGCATAAAATAACCATGCTTTGTACTGTTACTATGTAATGAGGACTGCTGGAATGAAAATAATGAACTAGAAGAGGCAAAATAAGAAAGGATACACTAGAAGTACTGACATTGTGGAATTAGAGTTAGAATGAGTTGACAACTGATATGAGAGCCAAGATGGTTTTGAGGTGTGGATGAAGATTGATGATGGCACTAGTAGGAGTGGATGCAAGTTGATCTGGAGAAGCAACTCTTTGATTTTCTGACATGATGAACTTCAATCCTTTTTGTATCACCTTCTAAGGCTTCTTCTACTGAATTTCATGTTTGTAAATTGTGGCCATCTGTTTGGATGGTGGAAGACTAAAGTGTTAACATTTCAATCATGCAGTGGCTAGTCGAGTACAATGCAGCATTAGCATCCATATGCTTTATGGTATTGCTTGGATTTGTAGATGATGTTCTTGATATACCTTGGAGGGTGTGAGTATCCAGTTATTTCTAGATATTTATACCATTTGCAAAATATTTTAGCTTCAAAATGGCTCTCCAAATTAACTGAGTTCCTATGTGTTTTCTTCTAATTGTGGGGCGCAGGAAACTACTACTGCCATCCTTTGCAGCTCTACCTCTGCTGATGGCCTATGCTGGACATACAACTATCATCATACCAAAGCCTCTTATTCCATATGTTGGGCTAGAGGTTTTGGATCTAGGTATGCTCATAAAAAGAGTTGCATAGCTCTAAGAAAGTGAGAAATGAATTTGTATCTTATGTTCCTTTTATACATGTAGGATGGATGTACAAGCTATACATGGGACTTTTGGCGGTTTTCTGTACAAACTCCATCAACATTCATGCTGGCTTGAATGGTCTTGAAGTTGGGCAGACAGTTGTCATTGCATCTGCTGTGAGTATAAAGACTTGTGAAACACTGGCCCTCCAGCTCTGTTATAAAAATGACACATGCTACTGATCTGCAGATTTTAATACACAATATCATGCAAATTGGAGCATCTGCAGATTCTGAGTATAAGATGGCACATGCATTCTCTCTATATCTTGTCCAACCCTTATTAGCCACCTCATTGGCGTTGTTCTCTTACAACTGGTGAGTTGCTTTCTGTATTATTTTACTGAGTTGCTTATGTTTATGGCTCTCGTCTTTCATAAATATTTACCATTTCCTTTCTCCTTATTTTAGGTATCCTTCTTCAGCTTTTGTTGGAGATACATACACATACTTTGCTGGGATGACGATGGCTGTAGCTGGGATTTTAGGCCATTTTAGGTGTGTTCTCCCTTATCATTCAATTTCATTTTAATACTAATAATATGTGGGACCTTAATTTGCATATTTTAGTTATGGCTTGCAATCCTGTGCTAAGTTTTTGTTACCTACATAATTTTTTAACTGGAACTCCCAATCTTGCATAAATAAAAGGCATCATGGCGAAAATTCTTGTTTTTGGTACCCTAGAAAATCCTTGCCTTTCTTTATTCAGGAACCTAATATTGCTTTCTATTCTTCAAGTCTATGCCATAGATGGAAACTTATAAGATTGTCAGTCGCTCTTGTTTCAATTGATTTCTTTCTCTTTCTTTTTCCATTTTTTTTTTTTTCATTTTGCCAATACCTGGTTGTTTATCCTGTTGCTTAGGATATAATGTCACCCTCAATCACCTTTAAAAGCTGACATTCCCTGATGTTTCCTCTTACAAGAGAAATATGTTAAAGTGAACCTGGTTGTTTGCCTGATGGTTGACTCTTGTTTATCCTTTTGAATTTTGGTTTCAGTGAAACACTCCTGATTTTCTTTGCCCCTCAAGTATTGAACTTTCTCTTGTCACTGCCCCAGGTTTGATATAATCCTCTCTCTCTCTCTCTCTCTCTCTCTCTCTCTCTCTCTCATACATGACAGCTAAAATTCATGACATGTACCTCACCTTTTGTTACCTTCTTTTCAGCTTGCTGGCATTGTTCCATGTCCACGGCATCGTCTTCCTAGGTAATTTTGTGTGAATTCTAACTTATGATTAGGAACTGCTGGAGGCATCATAGAGAATGATCACTATAAATATCTTTCCTTTTACTTCTCAGGTTTGATCCTGGCACTGGACTGCTGACTGGGACAAATGATGGGACACTTGTAAACTTTTTTCTAAGACGATTTGGCAGGATGACGGAGAAGTCACTTTGCATCTATCTTCTAGTTTTCCAGGTTATTTATTCATTTTTTTTTTCCCTATAACCTGCATATTTACTGCATGTAATCTTGAGTCCACCTCCATCACCACAAGATATTTGTGTGGTATGCAAAAGCCTATGACCTGCATTCTTAGGCTAAATGGGGAAAGATCCAGCTGAACTTGTAAATACTTCCTGCACATGTGAGTGTTATCGTTTGTCACCATTTGGACAATAAGTTGATACTGTTGGCATGATTATGCCATGTCAGTCATGCTCCAAATCTAGTAAGTATAAAACCTACCCAAGTAGATTGGTTACTAAAAAGTAAGAAGCCAGCAGCTTAAGGATCCATGTATTTCACCCCAATTTTCTGAGATTAAATCTTAGTTGATTGTTTTCTTTGGTACATTGGGGTGGGATTGAATCCCATGAGATATTCCAATCCTAACCTCCTCACCTGAGCTATCCCCTGGGGTTTAAATCTTAGTCGATTGTTTTAGGCAAAATATATCCATCTATTAAGAATGGTTTTTAGCGTTTTATGTCTCCAGGTGGAAACCTAGTGAACAGTTGGCATATTGTCTGAAAATATACTGCATTCTTTGGTGTTTTAGTTAAGATGCATGCTAAGGTGCATGCCGGACAATTTATTGATATTCTGTGATCATATTTGTGTTTTAGTTGTGTAATTTGTAAATGTTGCAATTGTTGAATGCCTACATGCAACAGGCCATCGCTTGCTGCTTCTGTTTCGTGCTGAGATTTTTCCTTGCTGGCTGGTACAAGTGATGCGGAAGGGACGCAATACTTTTGGCTAATTTATTAACGTTCATGGACTATCCACGCGCATTTCCTTTTTGGTGAAGGAAGCATGTTGTACTGTATTATTTCCTGTAAGTGGGTCGAAGCCAGAGATGCTAGAGTACATCTTTGAGTTAAAATACAAATGAGTGATTTGAAGTTTTGACATCCTTAAGATGGTTCCAATTTATATTTGTTTATATTATTTTAAAGAAAGGATCTCACAATGAGATAAATTTAGAGTTATGATTTGTATTTTGGCCCTTGAAGATGAGAAAAATTGGCCAGGTTTGAAATTGTCTTGGAATGCTAACCCATGGCTCTTAGGGTAATCAATCACTAGGCAAGACTGCCAAATTATTAATGAATAATATTGTAAATTTGTTTTTTTTATGTGGGAATAATATTGTAATGTTTACCTACATTTACTGATTTGCAACTTTATGGCTTTCTATTTTTTGATAAAATCAACATTATGCTTAAATTGGTTGACATTATGCATCTATATATGAAATGACAAGTTGAAATGTGCAGCATTATGTCGTCTATTTGCGGCATTGTGCTATGGGACAATACTACACTATGCTATGACACCAAATTCATTTTTGGTGCAATCAGTAGGCTTAAAAGAAACAGTATCTTTCTTAAGGTCATAGCCTATCAAGAGATTCGTTTGTGCCATGTTGCCGAAGACAGCGACACTCTGATTAATAGGTCTGAAAGCAAAGCAGACAACGTCCATTGACAATCTTAAGAAGGTGTTCACTGCAGTCAGCTTCACATTTGCACCAGCGAAATGTGCAGTAATTAACGGAGCTTTGATAGCACCAGATTTGGTCCGGTAGCAAAGGCTTAGGAAGCAACGAGGATCACTTGCACGTCTTAACCATATGGCCTTACTCACTGCCAATTCCAGCTTATTGTAAAAGTCTTCTGGTAGCAATGTCAACGTAGTCCCGGAATCGACGATAATATTGCCCTCTGCTGGAGCAAATGAGGAGCTCAGTGAACCGTTATATTGCAATCTCTTACGTCCCACACTCATTGCTTCCAACCTTAGATAATAAAAAGATTTTCGGTCTTGTAGAAGTAAGGGGTTAGAAACCACCATGACACCAGGAACCACAGCTTCACTGCCAAAGCTCATTTTGCTTGAAGAGTTGAGTCTTGAAAAGGCCTGCCCAAGGCAGTAGGAGAATTCCCCATCAACTGAAGAACTCATTTGAGAGATAAGAGACACCGATCCACATGCGAGGCCGATCATGCCTGATCCATTCTTGTTGAAGAGGCCTTCATTGTCTTGTCCACAACCAAAGATCATTTTTGGGAGTGAAACTGGTTGGCCAGTAGTGGAGCCAAAAGTGACTTTCTGTGGCTAGAATTCCCTTGCTGTAGGATCCATCTCCATAAGAAACTGTGTAGTGACTAACTTCTGCATTGGGAAGGGAAGAAGTTCCATTCACAGATTGACACTCGCTTGAGCTACGATAAATTTCTGCATAAGTTTTGGAATTTTTCGGATCAAAGATCGGTGCTTTCTGCTTGTAACAGTGGTGCAAGGCATGCATTGCGTCCAGGTAAGATCACTACCTGTATCTGCAACGCCAAAGAATTCCCAAGGAGGTGCACCTACTGATATTTTCATGAGATATTCACCCATGTCTGATATTATTGTAGATTTAGGCATGTTTGAAAGGAATGAAATTTTGCTCAAGAAATCGACACGGTTAATGGAACGCTGCAAAGCATTTCTCACACGTTGTGACAGTGTTTATGAAGGATTATAGAGAGGGGACATGGGAGAGTCGTGGTGAATAAGCTCCACACTGAAGCCACCATTAAGATCAGCTTGTATAAGAAAGAAGGGGAACAAATAAGTAGCAGATACCATGAGAGCTATTGCCATGGAGAACGAAGGGTTAGTCGAAATGGCTCCCATGGCTCTCTGAGAAGATTGTATGAAGCTCAGTACCCCGTGGTGAATAAGCTCCACACTGAAGCCACCATTACGATCAGCTTGTATAAGAGAGAAAGGGAACAAATAAGTAGAGCAGATACCATGAGAGCTATTGCCATGGAGAACGAAGGGTTAGTCGAAATGGCTCCCATGGCTCTCTGAGAAGATTGTATGAAGCTCAGTACCCCAAACTAATATAGGAGTGAAAACAAGACTATAATAAAGGTAGGAAGAGTGAAATTTATGGCAAGAAAATAAAATAAAATCTTCCTTTAACTTAGATTTGAGGTGTTTCTCTGACTACTGTCCAGATTCTTATTAATTGCTTCTCTCCTTTGTCATCAACTCCTCATCTATTCTTTGCTTGCTTATCGATGATCCAATTCTCATTTATTCAAGCTAATTTAAAACATAATCCAAAGACAAACAAAGAGGATAAAAAAGGCTTTCAAGTCAAAAGTTCAGCATTTAAGATTACGTGACTAAACACTGTTCCACTGGCAGCACAGAGCCTCACAACTTTTATAATATAAAAAATTTGAATACCAATATCTACCAGTCAGCAAGGGTTCCATCTGAAGCAGCTAATAAAAGAGGCATTTTAGATGTCTTTCAAGTTGTTAGAGACATTATCTCATGTACCTTATGATGTTACAGCTAGAACCAACTTTCCGATTTTGAACTAGAACCAAGCCTTTAACCCTGAATGAACTGTCTCACTATAATCCATGTATTCCCAAGTAAGATCGACCAACACTTTCATCTTTTGTAGTTTTAAGGAGAATTGAGGAGTTCCTAATCTACATCCATTGCCTGATCCTTCTCATTGGTACTGCTGGACCACAGTTTGATGGTTCGGTCATGTGATACAGTAGCAATTTGATGCCCATCTGCCATCAGCAACAACATAAGCAATTAGATAACAAGTAGTCACTCCAAGAAATCCAAGCAGGTTAAAAGAGCACTTTTACTTTCAGAATTAATAGAAAACCACAAGCAGGGCAAGAAAAACTTTTAAAAAGTATTTATTCCAAGAAAAACCCAAGAAGGATAGAAAAGAAAAGAGTAAGGGAAATTACTACAGGGTCTATGGGACATAATTAGAAAGGCTAGGCGGCACAGAGATATTCATATATTTTACACATAAAGGGGGAAATAGAGTATTTAGGGTTTTCCGTAAGGATACAACTACAAATTGCACCTAGTGGGGTTGAAGTAGAAATTCTTAAAACTGTGGGATTTCGAGTAATGTCTTCAAGTGAAGCAAATATCTTGGTGAGTCAATACTGTTTGAAGTTATCATTCTTTGTATCAAAACAATGTAATCTAAGGGAGTTCATTTATATATTCTTCTCATCAATGAAATATAGAATGAGATAATCAATCAAGACCAAGATGACAGCAATAAACCTGCTTCAAGGAAACAATAGAATCAACTACAGTTTCTTTTTTTTGGGTTTTGTAGAGAATGTAGTACCAACCTCCTTCGAACCCAAGACCACTAGGAGTTAGTGCAAGCGCACTTAACCACAAGGACAGGTAGAAGGCCAGTACTACAGTTTCTCACTTTATTCTGACAAAGGTCTATACCCTTAAGTTAACCCGTAATACCAAGATCTAAGTTGGTGAAGTCAAAATATGATGACAAGAACATCGGATAGTACACAAAGATAGCTGGTACAGTGGTTATCTGCACTTACACACCCCCACCCCCCCCCACCCCCCCAAAAA
>NW_018922672.1:491460-527165 GCF_002207925.1 Prunus avium
CCCCAAAAAAAAAAAAAAAAAAAAATCATTTGTTTTTATTTTTTTCACTATGCCTCTTACCCCAAAAAGTCCATGCATACTTAAATGGGTGAAAACAGGACGTAATAATCAAAAGAATATGCATAACCGTTGATTAGGAAACTTACCTCCTGCAATATCCAAAGAAGTAACTTTTGCTTCATGTCCAGAGAGCGTCCTGACAGGCTTAAAATCTCGGGCTGACCATATCTGGCAAAGATGAGATATTGCATAATCAAGATATGAACCAATAAAATGGTAATCAATATTAATAACTCCAAATTCACTCTCTATTTAGAAATCATGGTTCTCAAAAAGTAGTGTACCTTTGTTGTCAAATCATACGAAGCAGTTACTAAGAAATATCCCTCTTGAGGCTCAAATTTGACCTGTGATATGAGATTGGAATGTGCTGGAATGATGTATATGGATTTCTTTTTTCTTAAATCCCATATCCTGCAAGTGTTGTCTTCACCCCCACTGGCTAAATAATAGCCATTTGCTGAGAAACTGAGTGCTAGAACCTGAAAGATAACCAAATGTTAAAATAATTGAATGAAACGTGTACAAATAATGAAAATTAATTGCATTAAAAATATAAAAGATAAAACTAGAGTCTCACTTTCTTGACATGGCCTTCCAAGGAAAGAATACTTCTACCCGTACGGAGGTCCCAAACACGAGCAAGTGCATCCAGTCCAGAAGATGCCACCAATGATCCATCAGGGTGGAATGCTATCCCGTAGACACTCCTACTGTGACCTTCTTGAAGAAGCAACTCTTCACTAGTTTCTACATCCCATAGCCTCCATGTCTTGTCAAAACTAGTTGTACCTAAATATTTTCCTGATGGATGGAAGGCAATACGTGCAAGACGGTCCAAATGACCCTTAAATGTCACCAGCTGAGATCCTTCAGTGTTCCACAACTTTGCAGTACGGTCAGCAGAAGCAGTTGCTACGAGGTTATGCACAGGAGAAAACTGAACATCAGTCAGGCGCTCTGTGTGTCCCTTCAAGGTGGCAAACTTCTTTGCTTCAGGCATGCTCCACAACTTGGCAACTCCACTTATAGCACTGAGAAAGGTAAAGCAACACAAGAAAATTAGTCCAACCTCTTCTATATACAATAAGTCTCACAAAATCTATAGTACTAGCAAAGCAATAAATCTTGGCTAGCCATCATAAAAATACGTAGTTAGCATAATAATATTAAAAGGTTGAAACTTTTTTTTTTCACTTATAATCATATGTTTACCTTACAACCCAAGATGGCTATAGTCATCAAAAATCAAATAGCAGGAAATAAACCATGAATTATCATATTTAGCAATGAACTAAATTTACAATTCAGACACCAAAAAAGAGAGGTAAAGAGACCATACCAAGTGGCAAGCAGTTTTCCATCATGTGAGAAAGAACAACCAGAAAGTGGCCTATCATCCCCAATCTCACTACAATCTAGTTCCAAACTTGATGCCTGCCTCAAAGCCCAGTCCAACTCTGCATCCATATCCTCATCTGGGTCATCCTTCTTCCTTCGAGCCCGTTCAAGCCGCGAAGCTGCCCTCTTAATGGAGTACTTTGCAATGTCAATTCTCGCATTCAACAAAGCTTTGGATCCTTCAGTGTAAAAAGGGTACTGAACCATTTGATCATCACCATCTTCCAATGCAGCAGAAGCGGCAGCCTCCTCCTCCTCATGAACTTTCAACAACTTCTCCAACTCGCCTTGCGAATCAAGCCTTGCCATGATCATCCTCAACCTGTCTCGCCTCTCCATCTCTCTTTCTCCAAAAAGAGTAATGGGTTCGCCGAGCCGCCGAAGACGAGCCCTCACAGCCATGTCGTTAGTGGGAACAGCAAGAGCAGAAGCACGGCGCTTCATCAACAGTTCTTGAATTGCTTTCTCCTGTCGCTCTCTCACCACTCTGCTCTCTTCCGATATTTCGTATTCGGCACCCGAAACGCCGGTGGCTCGGGGAGGACCCGCCGAATCGGAATCGGAATCGCTCGTACTCGCCCTCGCTTCACCATTTTGTGGCGCCGGCGGCCTCGGTACGGGAGGTCGAACTGGAGCAATTGGGACTGCTGCAACAGATGGCTCTGCTACAGTTGTTGAAGGTTTATCCTCCTCCATAGTCATGGCACTTTACTGAAAAACAAAACTACCTAGCGCAGTTTTCCCCCTTTTTCTCAGTGAGACCTATAAACGAACAGTTTATGTGCAATGTGTGAAGGAGACAGTACAGAAATGTCAGAAACCCTTTACCCTGCTCGAGCTTCGCTCTCTTCCCCTCCGTCCTCTTCAGTCTTCAGATTTTACAAACCTTATTCTGGGACTTGGTTTGGGTCGGGGTTTTTTGACAATGGACCTCTGGTGGATTCTTTAGTAATGGGTTCTGCTAGAAAGAGGCCTGATGCCTGCCCAAAAAGCCTTTCCGGATAAAGAAACCATGTAAATGGGCTCAAAGCCTCAAACTCTAACTAACTCAAGGCGATTTCGTAACCACCAATTTTCAAATTTTAATTTTAATTAAATTATACTTTGTATTTTAGTACGGCCAACTAGGTCGGTTCGATTCATGAGAGATCTCAACCCCATTAAGTGCCTGTTTGGTATTTGCTTATTTGGGGTGATAAGTGATTTTTTAAAAATTTTGGAAAGCCCAATCCGTTTGGTAAACTATGAGAAAATAACTTATTATTAAAAATTGCTGTGAGAGAAAGCTATTAGGGAAAGCAGCTAATAAGGTGCTTTCATTTTCTGATTATGCATAAATCAATTTTGAAGATATGCTAGGTTTAATGATTATGCGGCAATCATTTTTTGATTATATGGGAATCCATACCAACAACACTTTTAACAAAAAGTTTACCAAACGCCAAACAGATTCTTCTCACAGCTGATTTCTCTCACAGCAAATCTGATAGCGATTATTTTCACAGCACAGCAATGCCAAACTGGCCCTAACTGTATCGAATTTTCGGTAAATGAAAATCTCTACCAATAACCGATACATTGGACACTAATCAATTCCAAGTACATGGATGCATTTCCAATTTCACATGCTCATTGCCAAACATAACCTTATTAATATGACTTATTTATCAAAATTATAAATTAAAAAAAATACTGGAATAACCTCAAGATTTAGACATGTATTTTAATAATGGAATAAATATTTATTTAAATTTCAATTATGTACCAATTTTAAGTGGTATTTGAAGTCATAAATTGGAGAACTTAAGAATTTGGAATTGAATCAACGACTCTTTCTAGCTGATCTAATTCCTAATTTTGAAGGCGTTTGATTATGGATTTTACTATGGAACTCTCGTGATTTTTTATTTTGTGTGTGTAAGTAAACATAGAAAAAGTGGAATTGAAATCATTCCAATACTCATGTGTCAGTAAACACTCGGAAAAAATAATTTGGAATAATTCCGATATCCATTATTAATTAAAAATAATAATTTAATTAAACCAAACCATCAACTCGATATGATCGGTATGCAAATTTTTCGAATCAAATGCCCACCCCCAATATCCATTACTTTAAGAAAGTGAGAGAACCATGAGTAGGGGTAAAATGTTTCCGCCCAAAATGATGAATGAGGGAAGTTGGCATTCCCCAATTCTTTATATATGAATATTGACCAAGGGACAAAGTATGAAAAAAGGAAGGCATTGGAACAAGAGAACAAAGACAACGACAACTTCCAGAGAACACATAAACGTGTAAATAAAAAAACTCATCAACCCAAACGTCGCTATTCTCATCAAATTCCTTTTTCCCACTCCAACTAAAATCTTCCTGATTACAAGAAAATAAAAGAAAACTTTGGCTTTTTCGTGTTTTCTTTGTTTTTGTTTTCTGTCAGCAAAGAATAAAAGAAAATTATGGCTGAAGGCACTTAGAACAAAAGAAGTATTACATTTACTTACACTGCATAGATTTCATGAGAAAGTATCACATTCTGATCAGATTATACATTTTTTGTTGACAATCAACGAACATATCACCTAAGATATGGACAGTAACCTAATTTCACAGGCTACCTACAAAATCTCAGGCGAGTTCTCATCAACATATGACCAAAATGCAACACATACAAACTGAATTAATAGAATTTGCTCAACTTTTGCCCCAGTTCATAGTACCACCTATTATATACCCTGCCCTATAAACAGCCCAATAGAACGAAAGAAAAAAAAAAAAAAAATAGCTACAATACGTACGACATATTCTCACAAAACTGTTTTCTTCCAACTCCATTGCAGTCTTAAATTTGCTGACATTGCCAAGTTCCACTGCCTCAAGCCAGGTTTTCATAGCCAACATGAACCCTGTTGTTCCTTCTCCCTCCGTTCCTCCACCCTCGATCTTTCTGATGGTAATCGCCATTAAATCTTGAGGTCTTGTATCTTGAGTTGTACCAACTGCCACCCTCTTTCTTCCTGCTATTTGCATCCGACTTTCCCCCAAAAGCTCCATCAGTTCGTCTATAATACATGTTGTTTGGACCACCAGTATTGTTCTTCCATTCACTAGCATTGTTCTCCCAATTGTTATCCCATCCTCCTACGGCTGCTTTACTCTGAGCAGAAACAGGTTCCCAAGGATTTTCTTTATTATCCTCATTCCATCCATGATTCCAATTTTCAGGATTTTCTTTATTTTTGAAGTCCTCTTCTTCATCACCCCATCCGGTGCACGAAAATGACTGATTTAAAAGGAGGGGATTGCCGAGAATAACAGCATCTTCTTGGGTTTTATCATCGGAGGGTTTAGGCTCCCTTTCCAAATCCAAAACCAGTTCAGGATCAATGCTGGAGTTCCAATCAATATCATCGATATAAATGTCAGGATCCGGCAACGATATGCTACAGTGTAGACCATTAATCTCCTCCCAAAACCGGTTTTTTGCATTGTTGAATGCCTCTTCACCAGCAGAATCATTCCACTGAACGATGTTTTCATAGAGATACATATACTTCTTTGTTTCTATGAGTTTTCCCCATGGAACTGAGCCAACAATCAAACAGAATTTCCTTTCCCAGTGCGGCACACTGAACTGCCAACTATCTGGTAAGAGAAAACAAATAAAACTGTCAATTCAATCATCATAAAACTACAGAACATTCTACATTTGGTTAACAAGTAAACAAAAATAGAAGAAAGAATCCCAATTTCCTTGAAAGGGAAAGAGATGGAATGAATGATCCCAGAAATGGAAATATGATGCAACCTGGGAAACAGATGCAATAAAGGATCACAGAGAGGGAAATATGATACAAACTCGAAAAGTAATGCTATAAATATATATAGAGGGCAACCCGAACGACAAAGGAAATCTAACCGAAAAAGACAATGGAAATCTAACCGAAAAAGACAAATTTGTTTGCGATTTCATCAACAGCTAAACTAACCAAATCAGCAAGAAACTTATTTCCAAACGAAAAATGTCGTCACCCTTCTTTAAAACCGTACATATCACTGTAACATTTAAAGGAAAATCCAACAGAAAAACGACAATGGGAATCTAACCGAAAAGACAACTGTCGTGCTTTTCGCGATTTCAACAGCATTTTCACACCTTTTTTTTTCGGGTTACAAAATTGAAAATCCATATCAAGTTAACATTAACAGCTAAACTAACCAATCAGCAAGAACCTTATTTCCAAAACCAAACATGCCACTGCAAGTCTGCAACATAGCTTCAGCTAGAAATCGTGAATTTAACAAAAATAAAACAATACTCTGCAAATTAAAACTCTCGCAGTTCAAATATTAGAAGCTACACTTCCCAGGTACACAAGCAACTGAACACGGTAACAAAAATGTATAAAGCCCTGCCAAAAACCATATTCGTTGCAATAAAATCTACACATATACAAATATCAACTAATTCGAACACCGCTCTGTTTTAGTGACAAAATCAAACAGGGTAATCATTCAAAACAAAGAACTTCTACCATCATAACAGCCTAGCTCACCTCATAGTGTAAAACTTCTATACACAATGAAGCCATCTTTACAGAACCACACATGCTCCAGCTCGGGAAAAGAAACTAAAAGGTTAACTACAGTTGGCGAGGGATTTACCAAAACCACTACTGCTCCCCCTGATATGGAAAAAAGCAGAAAATTTTTCTTTGAGAAATCTTCTGCTGTCTGGTAGATTTCAGAAAAAACTCCTGGTTATAGGTTTTATTAAGACTTATAAGAGTAACCACCTTATTTTATTTCCAAAAGTGGCGAGATTTTGAGACAAAATAAGATTTGTTTCTTAATTAACTTCTAAAACCTCAATCAATGATATATCTCCATTAGTCTCCTACTCAAATAAGATTGTTTTTTTCTTAATAAAAAAATTCTCCCCGTTGGTAAAACTTTTTGTCATGAAACTTTGTTCTGTAGAGACAAAAGAAGCCGGTATATAGTTATACAAAGCAAATAGAAAAATCAGGTAGAACCCATATGCATAATTCCAAAAACAAACAAACTTCAACCCACTCAGCGGCTCAAGAAACAGAACCAAATTCATAAACAACACAAACAGAGATAACCATAAGAAAATCAAAGAAGAACCCAATTTCCCAAACTAAAAACCCACCTCAAAGAAACAATCTTCAACAAACTTACAAACCAGTGCTCATGAAAAAACTTCAAATTATAAATATATATACCCTGTGGCGGCTTTCTGTTCTGTGGTTTAGTCCAGGGAATGTGCTGTTGAGAAGAAATGTAACCTTGTTGGCCTCTCCAACTCCCCATGATTAAAAACCAGCGCACGGCACTGAGTTCAAGCAGAAATAAAAAATAAAAAAAAATGAAAAATCAAGAGCAAGAATTTGGAAATTCTGATGCCTTGAGCAGATGGGTATCTGAATTTGTAGCTGATACAGGTCACAGATCGGATGAGAAGCTAGAGAGAGGCGTGAGATTGTTGTGTTTGTGCCCCCGAGAATTAAAAGGGAAGCGAGGACCTACTTTTTTTTTATTTTTTTATTTACCC
Organism: Prunus avium; assembly: GCF_002207925.1. Next base: position 498,501 of record NW_018922672.1, read on the forward strand.
TCTCTCTCTCTCTCTCTCTGGAATATGATGAAAGAAAGTATTTCCGAGGTTTTAGAACTGTTTTTGTTTCCTTAAAAAGACCCTGGTTTTGGTCTCTTGTTTGCAGCCCTTGGTTTTGTAAACAATTACCAATTTCGTATAAATAGACAGAAAGAGAGTTTTCGATGATGATGGGGTCGGTGACTGGGTGGCGGTCCAAGAGGGTTTCACTGCCCCACACGTCTACAACATAGCTATGGAAACTCATACCGCAAGTTTTGTGCGTTACAAGTCTTTTCTTTTTTCTTTTTTGTTTGGTTGGGTTGAAATTGTGCGTTACAAGTTAGTGCAGTGACTTCATCAGTCGAAATTGTGGTAGGAAATGCCGGAAGTTATAAATTGGGATTTTATTTTTATTCCCAAATGGAAAATGATGATTGAAAAATAATTGAATTTCCAAAACTGATAATTTTTTTTCTTTGTAAATAAAGAATTCAATTTTGATTTATACGATTTTTAAGGAATTTTCTTTTCGCAAAAAATAAAATTTAAAAAAAAAAACTCAAACTTGATACCATGGCAAACCATGCACTACAATTCTTTTAGAATGTAAATTCTTAACCAAAACCCATCATATCATAGTTATTATTCTCCATAGAGGAACCAAAACCCCTTCTGCAATCCTTGAATAGATGCTCAATGGATTCCACTGAAGAAACACTTCTTGAACAAGTAACTTTTTATGACCCCATAACCCAAAGAAAAGTCTTCACCTTAGGTGGGAATAGCAAGCTGCCAAATAAAATTCTACTTCCACTTCAAAGTACGTCCCTCATGGACCAAGGTGCTAAAGTAGAGTTAACAGAAAAATTGTCATTGGAAGTGAGGTACCAAATGCATTAATGAGAACCACTACCAGAAAACCGAGAATGAATAATGACAATCAAATTCACAATATTATTTCGCAAATTGATGCAGCGAAAACGAACGAAGTGATAACTTTGAACAATCTTAATTCTGTTGATTCTAAGAATACCCGAAATTAGGAATAAAAGATAGAACTACACCTCTAATATGTTGAATTCTAAGAATGCCCAGATAAAGAGTAAGAAAGATGAGAGAAAATCTCTACTTCATTTGATAATCAAACGATACAACTTATAATATGTAAAGCAAAATTAGATGACTTAATGATTTATGATTTTTTTTTTTTTTTTTTTTTTTTTTTTTTTTTTTTTTTTTTTTTTTTTTTTTTTTTTTTTTTTTTTTTTTTTTTTTTTTTTTTTTTTTTTTTTTTTTTTTTTTTTTTTTTTTTTTTTTTTTTTTTTTTTTTTTTTTGCATTGATGATCTATGAATGAAGACTTGAAAAATTGACAGTTCGGATCGTTCAAAAAAAATTCTTAGTGGACACCAATGAGTGTCCCTCAAATAAAATTAATTGAAGGATCTCTCACCCATCCATATCTAAGAACACCTTCCAAAGACCGTCCTCACTATTCTCCTTCACTTCATCCTCTCATAGTTTAACGCGATCAAACTTCAAAGCATCCAAAACCAAGGTCAATTTCTTGTGATTCTTCAACTTTGCATTCAATATCATGATTCGTAATCCTAGATTTGAATTATTTATGAACCCATATTTGTGAAAACTTCAAAAAATAAATAAATTAAAGTTTGGTCTCTTTTGATTTTTCGATTTGTACCATTGTTCTTTCTTATCTTTTACTAGTTATTTGCTTTCCGTGAATCTTAGTCTTGTGCTTATGTAACTTTGTCATTTTTTAACAAATTTATGAATAACATGTGAACAAATAGCACCCTCGATTGGGAAAAGAATAAACCCTTTGATTTTTACATGTGAACAAATTGCTACAGACTCTTAATCACCTTTACTACGTTTCTGTAACCTCCACTTCTACAAATAACATAAAATATTTTCGAAATATTTTTCCAACACTTCTACAAATTTAAAATAACCTCTAAAAGAATTCAACTTAGTTTCTAAAAATTCCGAAAATTTAAATAACTCATACTTTCATTATTTTTAGCTCCAAAAGTTTTCATTTCACACCAACTAAAAATACAAATTTTCCAGGTGCTCATACTCCACCCCCCTTGAAATAAATCTTGTCTTCGAGATTTACTTGGCACCTTATCCACTCAAAAAGGTGTAGGTTATCTTCATCCTATGTCAAACTTTGGTTTACAAATCGCTTGTTGAACTCAATGACATTCTTACTATGTTGCATGCAGTGAAACATGTTAGTCTCGAAGTCGCTTCATCTCATATACAAGTCGTCTAATAGTCAATCCTTGAAAGTATGAAGTCATCAACGACAAACTTGATAAATGTTGTGTCAGATTCAGCTGCGCCAAAATTGATTCAGTTGCATTCTCAACTTGTGATACTCACAAGTGCACGAGTCATTCAGTAGTATAGCATTTGTAAGTGCGAGGTTGATCCCACGAGGATTGATGATAGATTGATTCAATTCGATTTCCTGCACAAAACAGAAAACAAGAAAGAAAGAAAAAAACTAACTCAAGCAAATAAGTTAACAAGTTCAATTCAGATTCACATATTGATTCTAGCTAAAATATGATTAAGTCATGGTGTCTGGTCCTGACCTTGTATTCCTAATTCCTTAATTTGATCCTTTGATGTCGAACCTAAATTAAGTATTAGAAATCCATTAAGCATAAAAGAATGTTTTAAATAACCAAGCATGTATCTAATCCCTGTTGTCAAATGTCCATACATACTCTTCCTATTCATAGTTCAATTCGAATTAAGGCATATGATGTCTACTCTTAATTCCAACCAAGATAGCTAATATACAAGTTTTAATGGTGATCAATAATTCAAACAAGCACATATTAACTTATAAGCATAATGAATAAGAACAAGAACCATAATTGAAACTTGGAAACTAATCAAACTTGAAAACTTAAAGCAAACACGATTGCTCGTCCTCAACAAGCACAATAAGTGCAACACATGCCACAGAGAGAAAACCAAAAAGGACCAAGTATGGGACATGGAAATCAATCGCAAGGCTGACCGGGAGGAAGAGTTTTTGACATAGCCATGGACCAAGTGAATGAAAAACAACTAGCTGCACAATAAGGTAAGATTTTTGTTCTTACATAAAAAAAGTAATTGTTTGTCTTGTGCTTCGCTTTTGTTAGTTTTGTGTAGTTTAAAAGAACATTAGGATTAGAAACTCAATTTGTTTTTACTTAAGAAATGTGTGTTGGTTAACAAAAATTTATGTTCAAGGGAGGTAAAGGTGGAAATGATGAAAAACTAGACGGGTGCAATAATTGATGACTATGGTAGGTTTAGGTAGAACTTTTGGCCTATTGTTGAATGTCATGGTAAATGGATGTTGAGGCTTGACTTTTCCCAGGCCAAAAGTCATCTTAAAGATACTTGAGAGTATTCAAATAATCGGGGATCAATTGTGAATCACTATAATTGGTAAAAGTTCTACGCATCTTTGTGGACACGACTTATCAAGGTTGATGTTGAGGAGTTCATGTTTTCAAGGATTAGTCCTGGACAGTTTGGTGCACGAGAAAAAATGAATTTGAGACTGGTACGTTTACCTAAAGACAACTTACTAAGACCATCATCGAGCATAACAAACGACTTGGATACAGGAGCTGACACGAGAAATAGACAATCTTCAATATTTTGAGGCAGTTGAGTCTTGAGTAACTCTCGTGTTGGCTTACCTAACAAAATAGGAGACGCACCTAATCCATAAATTAGAACCAACGGTAGAGCTCGAACTTCAAAAGGTAGAGTACAATCAACAAGATGTCACTGTTGCAATTGAAGTGCTTGAACAAAACTTCAGTAACACTTTTCACTTCCTCATATAATCCATCAATATAGCATTTAAAATGTACAAGTTGCACAATGAACTTTCTATTTAGTCATACGATAACAATATGACTATAAAATAAAAATTGTCTTCTGAATACTTTGTCCGCTCTCTCCTTAAGCTCATCATATGTATATTCAGGATCACAATTGTACTAGAGAGAGAAAATTAAATAGGAAAGATGAATAGCAAAAGCATCATAATGATGAAAAAGCACCTATAAAACAGGTTGGTATCCTTTCCTCATATTCAACTATAAGAGCAGACACATTAAATTTCTTTTCAGCATTGCTCAAAATTTATGACCATATTTTGATATTCATTCGGGCTTCTTCTGCTGCAAGATGGATGCCTAGTGCCCCATCTATTTTCATTAGATTTTCTATCTTTTTCTTAACATAAGTTAACATTTCGGTACATTGAATGTTATCCTACTTCATGGCTGCAAGTATGTTGTAATCATTGATTCTAAATAATTTCTTTGTTTTTTCATTCAATATAAATGTTTTCCTTTCACTATATGTAGCCCTCGTATCGACACAAACAAAGATTATGTGATCACATATAATAATGAGGTTTGTTGTGCCCCATCCCTCTACCTATATAAAAAGCTGAATTTTATTGAGTATTAATGTCTTTCCTAAAATGAACAATTTAGACAAGTAGAATGTGTTATAAAACTAAAAGAAATTATAGAGAGAAGTGACATGGTAAAGAGAAACCTTTACAACTCACTAATTTCTTGATTCCATCTATTTATAGGCTTACAAGATAAACAAAAAATACCACATTTACAACATAGATATAAGTTACAATCACTAACTACAAATATTTAGTGTATTGGTTACATAGACTTAAAAAAGTGGAATGTTAAGAGGTATGGTGATCATCCACCAACTAATGCATTTACAACACTCCCCCTTAGATGTCCACCATACAATGACATATTTGCTTCATTAAAACCTAGTTTGGAAACCCAGTGGGACAAAACCAAAGCAAAGAAAAAAAGAGTGCAACATTCTTCTAAATCATTGATACGGTGTTGAATGCACTTATTATGCCTCATTAAAAGTTTGTTAGGAAAAACCCAGTAGAACATAAACCTAGTTAAAGGGAAATAGTACATTGTGCATATGTTCGATGTAGTACATTGTGTAAATGTCTCATTTAAGTAACAATCTCCAATAGACACCTCTAGTTGTCAATATTGGAGTGGTAATACAAAACATTGATCTTCAAGTAGAACATACCTAAGAACAATGTAAAACAAGCCAAGGTGCTAGGGATCAAAGATTCATAAAGAAAAGATACAGACCACTGCTGAAAAAAACTCACCTGAAGGGAATCAACTTGAGTGAGGAGCGAAGTGGGTTGTTGCTGCATGCTTGGATAAGAAGGAATCGTATGTATGAGTATTAATTTATATATGAAGTATAATTGGTTAGGGTTAGAGTTATGCTTATTTCAATGGTCCAGCGAGAGGTTTTGTTTGGTTTTTTTTGAAAGTGCAGAGGTTTTTTGGTCTGAAAGTCCAGAGGTTTTAGTTGACCATTTAAAAAAGAGGGAAAAAAAAAAAACTCAAAGCTTTAAGGTTGGCTCATCCATTAATAAATTTAATGGGCCAACTCAACTGTAGGAGGTCTATTATTCGATCTCATATGGGCTATGCAATATTACAATTTAAATAATAAAATTAAAAAAAATATATATTTACAATTTTTTTTATTGACTTTTTTTTAGCCCCATTAAGAACAACCATTTGTGCAGCATTAGTATTATTGGTCTTGTTCACCACCTGAAAGTGAGAGCAGAATTATAAAATAGGCAAACCACGTCGCAACTAATCTCGTCTGCCTAAGGAATTGGTGGGGGAGCCGATAACAAAATATAATAAGCGCAAAGCATATCGCCATCATTCTAATGATGACTATGACAAAGAACACATGCCAAAAATCATTCGGATACAATGACGGGTTTGCCGCGATAGTGAACAAAGAAGCGGCAATTGCCAAAAGCATGGCTAGATTTCCATGTTCACATCGGTGCACCGTACGAGCCATTGAAAGCTTCCACTATTCAATGGTAAAAGCAAATTGAGGAACAACCAATATATTGATGATTGTTATAAAACTAAATGAAATCATAAAGAGAAGTGACATGGTACAGAGAAAGCTTCTCAACTCACTATTTTCTTGATTCCATCTATTTATAGGCTTACAAGATAGAGATTAAATACCACATTTACAACATACATATAAATTACAAGCACTAACTATAAATATTTAGTGCATAGATTACATAGACTTAAGAGTGAAATGCTAAGAGGTATGGTGGTCATCTACCAACTAATGCATTTACAACATAATGAAGTATTTCAAAAGACATCATAAAAATAAAAAAAAATTTAATGCTAGGGATACCAAATTTGGATCCAAAATGATGTGTCATATGCCAAGTCTAATTAAATTGCCACATGGCTACCACTTGTTAAAAAAACAATAATAAAGCCTTTGCATTTAATACTTTTAATTGGAGGAGAAAAACAATTTTGCACCATTCCTTTCTCACACTCCCTTTTTCGCTTTTTTCAAGATCTCCAGCCACCATAGAACCTACCTCCAAACACTAGCCGTGAGCACATATCAAATCCACTTTCTTGTTTTTTTATTTTTTTGGTTTTCTAGTATCCTCTCTATAGTGAAATTCATTGGGTTGCATTTGATTTTCTAAATTTTGATTTACAATACAGACTTTGGTTCATTAAAGGAGATATAATATATGTTATTTGGACTTTATATATATATATATAGTCCCCTTCAGTTGAGGGATGGGGCGCTCAGTCGTTGGATCTTTTTTAATGAGATCTTGCGGCTGTGGTTGTTTTAAATGTTTTAACCCGTTTTCTCTCTTATGACCCGCAAATACAATCGCCCGAGAAAAGCTAAGACACACACACAGAAAAGAACGACAGAAGGGGAAGAGCCCATCCTTCCACCATCGCGAGCTGAAGAGCAGACCCGCCGTTGCGAGCTCAGCTTACGAGATTCCTATAGAAATCAGGTATGAGTATCGATGGCTATGGTTTTTTTTTTGTTCTCTCTCTTTTCTCCATCTGGGTTGCGGTTTTCGATTTGGGGTTCTGAGATAGGTTTCTTATCTGGTTTGAAGATTTCTGAGCAAGAGGTTGAGATTAAACCTGATTACTTGTGGGTTTGTTGATTTCGAGTATCATTCATATATGATTTCTGAGAGGGTTGTAATGGATATGAGAAAACAGAAAACCATTTGATCTCTCTTTTCTCCATCCGGGTTGCGGTTTTCGATTTGGGGTTCTGAGATAGGTTTCTTATCTGGTTTGAAGATTTCTGAGCAAGAGGTTGAGATTAAACCTGATTACTTGTGGGTTTGTTGATTTCGAGTATCATTCATATATGATTTCTGAGAGGGTTGTAATGGATATGAGAAAACAGAAAACCATTTGATCTTCTTGATTATTCGAATAAACTTTGATTTTTGAATTTCTTTTCACGTTCATGACAGCTTTCTCTACTTTCTGTTGATTTTTATTGAGTTTCATTCATGCTTCTCATTTGTCTTTTTCTTATAAAGAAAAATGAATGACAGTGGGTTAGTTCTAGGACTCACTAATCTGCAATAATAGAGAGAATGAGTTTGTAAAAATTTAGGCGGTTTACTTAATGTTGTTAAGGTAAAAGATATAACTGTTTGAATTGGTTATGGAATGCAGAAAAATGGCCTAAATAATCCTTCTAAGTCTGCACTGAGTATTTTTTATTTTCAAAACAAGAATGCACACAGCCAAACAATAAGTTAGTTAACATTTGTATGTTATAAAGTGGAAGTAGATGATTTTGTGAGCTTAAACAATTTTAGCATAGAGAAAGTAAGCCAAGTACATATTACTATACAAGAGAATCTAGAACACCTTAAATAAATGTAACTGTTGGTTATGGTAAACAAATGAAAAAATGTTACTTTCCTTCCGAGTCTTTGAAGCAATATGTTTTTATGTTCTTTATCACCTTCTTTTGAGTCTCCGAAACTTTTAGTTGGAGTTTCATACACTTGTCATAGGGCTTATCAGAATTTTTCCGAATGGTGTTGATTTATCTTTTTTTTTTTTTTTTTTTTTTTTTTTTCTTCTTATATAATTTGGATGAGTGAATTGTATGTATGTGTCATGGTCTTAGAAACCGTCGTGTTATACAAAACGTTTCTGGTGGAATGTTTAAGCCTATTGTCATTACTTCCGTGTTTCAGGATTGAGAAAGGGTTGTTTTATACATTGGATCTTGGAGGAACAAACTTAAGTATGCTGAGGGTGCAATTGGGGGGGAAGGGTCATGGAATTATTAGTCAAGAATTTACGGAGGTCTCAATTCCTGCAAATCTTATGGTTGGGACTTCGGATGTAAGTAGTTTGTCACTAAGAATGCCATTGTAAATCAAGGTGCTTTATGCGAAACATATGTCAAGTCTGAAGGATGATTGTGATTTTAGTACCTAGAGTGTATCTTGCTTCCAGATGCTTATAGTGTTTTTATATGAAATTTTTCTAATTGCAGGAAGAAAATATGATAATGGAAGGTATTTATCAATTTCTTTTGTTTTTGTTTCCTTGCAGGCTCTATGGCCAAAACCAACCAGATGATTATTTTTGCACTGGAATGTTAAGTTTGGCTTTAGTAGATGAAGGTCCTGGCTCACAGAGTTTCTATGAAATTAGGATCATTTATGTTTAGCGATACTTGTTCTTTTAAGCGTGTGTATACAATAGATACCTGAATGCCTTCAATTAGATAACCTGATGTAAATTTGAAGTAAGTTTGTTGTATCAAGGTAATGTCACTTGGGCCTTGTAATTATCAACGTTTGATGGTGGGAAAAAAGGTTCATGGCAGTTTAGAGCTATTTATTTGTTAGCTTTACAACTTCAAATTTCTGCATAATTATACATTCCTCGCACAAAAGCCATGAAAGATATGCTCTAAGGCCACACTTTGAACTGTGGCAGACGTATATTATTTATAGGAGCCAATTACAAGATGTGATAATTACACAGAGTCAGAATAGAAGTCTAACTCTATCGAGATAAGCAACAGAGATTTGCAAGGAATTATTATGGGATAATAACAAATAATCTAAGTGTTTGTCTTCGACTGGGTTTCTCCTTCACACCCCCGCAAGCTGACAGGTCGGCAACGAACAGGCAGCTTGTCAACCAGCAGCCGAAACCGATGAGAGGAGAGACCCTTGGTAAAAATGTCAGCAAGCTGATCATGAGTAGAAAGATAACCGACATCTAACTCGTGGCGAACAACCTTTTCACGAACGTAGTGATAGTCGACCTCAACATGACGAGTGCGAGCGTGAAATACAGGATTAGATGCCAAAGAGATGGCGCTGATGTTGTCACACCAGAGTTTAGGACGAGCCAAAGGGAGCTGAAGGTCACGAAAAAGAGAACGAAACCAAGAGAGAGCGGCAACAGTATAGGCCAACTGACGGTATTCGGCCTCTGTACTAGAACGAGAAACCCCACCTTGTTTCTTAGAACTCCACGAGACCAAGCTAGAACCAAGATAGAGACAATAACCGCCAGTGGAGCGGCGATCATCGGGATCCCCAGCATAATCGGCGTCAGAATAAGCAGTAATAGTGAGGGCACCCGACCGATAGAACAGGCCATGAGTAGAGGTGCCTTGGAGATAACGCAAAATACGCTTCACGGCTAACCAATGAACCGAAGTAGGCTTGTGCATGAACTGGCAAACTTGGTTGACCGCAAAAGCAATGTCAGGACGGGTGAGAGTGAGATATTGGAGAGCACCAACGATGCTACGATACTCGGTGCAATCAGCCAGAGGTTCTCCTTCAAGTAAACTGAGACGACGACCACTTATAGCTGGGGAGGACATGGGCTTGGACCCATGCATATTGGTGCGACGAAGCAAATCAAGGATATACTTGGTTTGGGTTAGAGATAAGCCTGCAGGAGTGCGAGCGACCTCCATACCCAAAAAATAATGAACAGGGCCCAAGTCCTTCATGGAGAATAAGCGACCCAAGTCCGTAATGAGGCGAGTAATACGGCCAGGGTCATTGCCTGTAATAAGAATATCGTCAACATAGATTAATAAATAAAGACGGAGGGAGCCATCAAGAAAGAAAACAAGGAGGAGTCCGTAGTAGAAGCAATAAAGCCCAAATGCTCCAAGTGAGTAGAAAAACAGTGAAACCAAGCGCGGGGAGCCTGCTTGAGCCCATAAAGAGAACGTTTTAACTGGCAAACATGATGAGGAGACTGGGGGTCCACAAAACCAGTGGGTTGCTTCATAAACACATCTTCGGAGAGATACCCATGAAGAAAGGCATTCTGAACATCCAACTGACGCACAGCCCAATGAAACTGGACAGACAGGGCCAAGATAAGGCGAATGGTAGAGTGATTGACGACAGGGCTAAAGGTTTCACCATAGTCCAGGCCCTCTTGCTGATGAAACCCATTAGCAACCAAACGGGCTTTGTAGCGTTGAATCGACCCATCAGAATTGCGTTTAATACGAAAAACCCATTTATTGGGCAAAATGTTCATGTGAGAAGAGGGTGGCACCAACACCCATGTGCCAGCACGTTGCAAGGCATTAAACTCATCTGCCATAGCACGCCGCCACTCAACCTGTGTATTAGCTTGACTGAAAGAAGTGGGCTCAACAAGAGCATTAGTAGAATCCACAAGTAAAGCATGATGAGCATAACGAGGATTGGGTTTATGAATACCATCTTTGGCACGAGTAACCATGGAATGAGGAATGGAAGCACTGACTAAGGAAGTATCAGGGGTAGAGGAGGTGCTGGGCGGAAGAGGAGAGGGATCAGGAGGAGGAGAAAAAGTGGCAATGCGGCGATGGGGATCTCGATGATATGTGAGAATGCTGGTGATGGGCCGCGATGGAGCTGAGCTAGGACATGGCGGAATGAGGAAGACAGGGGCAGGCAAGGACTGGGCAGGAGGCGGGCCAGTAACAATAAGAGGCGGTACGGGGACCGGAGAGGGAGAGGATCGATCCAAAGCCTGCAGTGAAACAGTCTCACGAAATGGAAAATTGTTTTCATCAAATACAACATGCTGAGAAAGAAAAACTCGTTGGGTTGATAAATGCAAGCACCGATACCCTTTTTGATTAAGTGAATAGCCTAAGAAAACACATTTGGCAGAGCGAAACTGAAGTTTAGTGGAATTATAAGGACGAAGATAGGGAAAACATGCACAACCAAAAGTTTTCATGATGTGATATTGAGGAACTTTATTAAATAGAAGGCGATAGGGAGAAGTATAATGGAGAATTTTAGATGGAAGACGATTAATGAGATAGACAGCGGTGTGCATGGCCTCAACCCAATAGGATGAGGACATAGAAGCATGGGCCAAAAGTGTGAGCCCAGTGTCAACAATGTGACGGTGTTTACGTTCAGCAAGCCCATTTTGCTCAGGGTGATGAGGACAAGAAAGGCGATGATGAATACCATGGAGAGCCAAAAAAGCCTGAAAAGGTTTATTGAGGTATTCACCACCACCATCAGTTTGAAAAACTTTAATTGTAGTAGAAAACATGTTTTCGACCAAAGCCTTAAACTTAACAAAATAAGAGAAAACTTCAGATTTTAATTTCATGGGATAAATCCAAGAATAACGAGAAAAATCATCCACAAATAAAACATAGTAGAGAAAACCAGAAACAGATTTAGTAGACGAACACCATACATCATAGTGAATTAATTGAAGAGGAGCAGTAGAGATAGACTAAGAAGAAGAAAAAGGTAATTTAATACTTTTGCCCAATGGGCATGAATGACAAATAAAATTATGCTGAGTTTTGGAGCCAAGTACAGGCAACTTATTCCTAGAAATTAAAAACTTTAAAATAGGGGAAGACGGGTGCCCCAAACGGGAATGCCAAACATTGCTATCAACACGAGTGCCAACGAACGCAACATGACCCAAGGAAGGGGTTTTATTTGATGAAAACGAAAAAGGGTAGAGACCGTTCTCACTCTTGCCTCGAAAAAGAATCCTCCCCGTCTCTATGTCCTGAATGAGAAAATAAGAGGGATAAAAGGTGAGAAAACAGCGGTTATCACGAGCAAACTTATTAACAGAAATAAGATGACTAGAGGATTGAGGACAATGCAAAACATCAGTAAGAGCAAAAGTGGTAGAAGGAGAAGAAACAGAAGATTGACCAATATGAGTGATACTTAAACCTGTGCCGCCGAGCACACCACCAACTTGATCGTGCCCACGGTAGTCATTGGCAAGAGACAAGTTGCCTAAATCATGAGTGAGATGAGAGTTAGCACCCGTATCCATAAGCCATGCGGGGGACGCAGAGGGGGCAGCGGACTGAGCAGCCATGGCAGAGTGAGAAGAACCAGCGCCAGAAGAATAACCCGAACCACGACCACCAAAAGGATAGTCAGAAATAGAAGAGTCGCCACGCATAGTGCGAAGAAGTTCACTGCGAAGCTGGAGAAGCCGATTCTGATTTTGGGAGGCATAGCGTTTCTCGAGCGCAATCCAGGTAGAACGAGCAGAAATAGAGCGAGCCACGGTAGCGAGGACGGAGTGACTGAGAGACCCGTTGATCCAAGAGAGGACCAACTGATCCTTTTGGATCCAATCTTCATAAGCGGTGTTGACAGCGTCAGTGGGTTTGCCAGTATCATCAAGAACAAAGGCAGTCGGACAGACAGAAGAACCATCAATGAAGGAGAGAAGACGACGGCTCCGTAGGAGAGGAAGGATCTGTGCGATCCACAAAGGATAGTTGTTCCTATCCAAGCGAACAGTAACAGCATTGGAGAAAGAAGGAAGCGGAAGATCATCATGAGAGGAAGACGAGGCCATTGAGAAAAATAAAGAAACAAAGAAACAGAGAAGAGGAAACAGAGAAGGGCAAAGGATCGAACAGGAGGTTTAATCTTTAAGCTCTGATACCATGAAAGATATGCTCTAAGGCCACACTTTGAACTGTGGCAGACGTATATTATTTATAGGAGCCAATTACAAGATGTGATAATTACACAGAGTCAGAATAGAAGTCTAACTCTATCGAGATAAGCAACAGAGATTTACAAGGAATTATTATGGGATAATAACAAATAATCTAAGTGTTTGTCTTCGACTGGGTTTCTCCTTCAAGCCACACATGCTAATTTTCCCGAGTCGACCTGAAAGTTTTCATATTTTCCGCATACAAACTCATCTCTTCAACCGGAAAGTTCTGATCATTATTATTTCCACACTGAATATAGGTAGCATTTTCTTTTGGATTCAAATCAACAGGCCCCCAACAACTACTCGTCTTAACAGAAGAGAAGTTTACACACAACCTCAAAAGTACTACAAACACTGCAATGAAAAAAACTAAATAATGCTTGCTGCCTCCTTCAAATCAAACCATTTCGATTCATATCCGAGAGAGACATTTATCTCCGTAAAATTTCTGCACGAACTTCATTGCTATTATTAGACTTTTTATCTAGCAAAAAACAATTTCAAATGCATATTAACAATTCATAAGCAATCTCATAAGCAAGTACAAAAACAATTTCGAATGTGTATTATCAACGACTAATATATTTTCGTAACATCTTAATCAGCTAAATAGAACTCAACAGAGGTATCCTACTTGTGGTCACAAGGAAACATCTGCTTTATATCTTCTATAAACACACAGGCCGCATACAGAGACAAGGAGACACAACAGACGGAGATTCTTAGTGTGTTATATAGCTCTTGCAATCTATATGAATCAAGGTGATCAAGTTTCTATCAGCAGTGGAGAGGGGGAAAAACAAGCCCACGACTGCCTTATGGACAAATAGAGAAAATGAAACTTACAGTGTTGCCCTTGCTTCCAGTCACTATAAATGTTCTTTCACAACTTGATACACAGGTTTCAAGGCATAGAACAAACCAGTATGACCTGCCATGATATTACTTTCAATAATACTAATCCAGTTTTTTTTCTTTCTTCAAATATGATGTAGGACCATATCAAAAACTATGCCCCAATCAGATCAATAAGTTCTTGAAACCCGTTAAAACCCATATCAAAACTCAGTCCAGAACCCCCAAATCAAAGAACCATGGCCAAGATACTGAAACAACCATAACCCAGGATACCATACCTATTTATCACTGAACAAATTCAAACAAATTCAGGCCATTTTTCTGCATTCCATAACCAATTCAAACATTTATATCTGTTACCTTAACAACAATAAGTAAACCACCTAAATATTTACAAACTCATTCAAAAATCAAAGTTTATTCGAATAATCAAGAAGATCAAATGGTTTTCTGTTTTTCATATCCATTACAACCCTCTCAGAAATCAAATACGCATGATACTCGAAATCAACAAACCCACAAGAAATCAAGTTTAATCTCAACCTTTTGCTCAGAAATCTTCAAACCAGATTAGAAACCTATCTCAGAACCCCAAATCGAAAACCGCAACCCAGATGGAGAAAAGAGAGAGAACAAAAAAAAAACCATAGCCATCGATACTCATACCTGATTTCTATAGGAATCTCGTAAGCTGAGCTCGCAACGGCGGGTCTGCTCTTCAGCTCGCGATGGTGGAAGGATGGGCTCTTCCCCTTCTGTCGTTCTTTTCTGTGTGTGTGTCTTAGCTTTTCTCGGGCGATTGTATTTGCGGGTCATAAGAGAGAAAACGGGTTAAAACATTTAAAGCAACCACAGCCGCAAGATCTCATTAAAAGAGATCCAATGACTGAGCGCCCCATCCCTCAAATAACACTATTTGAGGGATCCCTCAACTGAATGGGACTGTATATATATATATATATATATATATTTGTTAAAGCTTTAATATGATTCCAAGTATGATTTTTGAGTTTAAGAAAACATCTATGATTTGAGTTTTTTGTTAAAAGTTTGGCAGTGTATTGATGCAGAACTTATTATATGTTGTGATTTTGAATTGTCGATGGAACAAAGTCAAATATTGGTGGTGGTGAGATATATTGTTTATGATGGTGATTTTTGTTAATTAACATTGCATTTTAAAGTTTTTTTTATTAAATGAAATACTCTAAAGATGTCACTATTTTATTAGTTTTGTATGAATGATATAGAATATGCCACATCATTAGTTTGGTGCACACATTTGGTGTCCCTAGCAGCACCCTAAAAATAATTACAAAAAAAAAAAAAGACGATATGTATAAGGTTGTTCATAAAATAATAGGGAAAAATAAGACAGTAAAAAATGTTATACAACATTACTAAGATATACAAAATTAAAGAATCAATAAACTAAGCATACATTCCCCCTCATGATATAAGTATCTTTATTTTATTTTTGTCAAATATATAAGTATGTATCATAGAAGAAAACGAAACAGTATATCTTTATAAGTAGTGGTAATGTCATAAACCTTCAACTTATCACTAGTTTTCTCTAAGTATGCCTATTTTGAAACTAAGTAATGCAATTTTTGGTTGATCATAGAATATGCCTCAACCATTCTCTATATATGTCAACAAGTGTATCGGTGGAACAAATAGTATATTGCAAAACACAAGTTCAAGCCGACTATAAATATGTGCAGTTTCTTACCCACATGCGATTCGATTTTGTTACAAATCAAGGTGCAACAAATAAAGAAAGAGAACTTGCTATGATCTATTGTAGAAAGTAAAAAGATAGTCCCCGCGTTTTTATAAAACGGGTTAATGACCTAAATGGTCCCCAAATTATTGCCCCAGTATCATTTTGGTCCACCAACTAAAATTTTAAACATCTATGATTTGAGTTTTTTGTTAAAAGTTTGGCAGTGTATTGATGCAGAACTTATTATATGTTGTGATTTTGAATTGTCGATGGAACAAAGTCAAATATTGGTGGTGGTGAGATATATTGTTTATGATGGTGATTTTTGTTAATTAACATTGCATTTTAAAGTTTTTTTTATTAAATGAAATACTCTAAAGATGTCACTATTTTATTAGTTTTGTATGAATGATATAGAATATGCCACATCATTAGTTTGGTGCACACATTTGGTGTCCCTAGCAGCACCCTAAAAATAATTACAAAAAAAAAAAAAGACGATATGTATAAGGTTGTTCATAAAATAATAGGGAAAAATAAGACAGTAAAAAATGTTATACAACATTACTAAGATATACAAAATTAAAGAATCAATAAACTAAGCATACATTCCCCCTCATGATATAAGTATCTTTATTTTATTTTTGTCAAATATATAAGTATGTATCATAGAAGAAAACGAAACAGTATATCTTTATAAGTAGTGGTAATGTCATAAACCTTCAACTTATCACTAGTTTTCTCTAAGTATGCCTATTTTGAAACTAAGTAATGCAATTTTTGGTTGATCATAGAATATGCCTCAACCATTCTCTATATATGTCAACAAGTGTATCGGTGGAACAAATAGTATATTGCAAAACACAAGTTCAAGCCGACTATAAATATGTGCAGTTTCTTACCCACATGCGATTCGATTTTGTTACAAATCAAGGTGCAACAAATAAAGAAAGAGAACTTGCTATGATCTATTGTAGAAAGTAAAAAGATAGTCCCCGCGTTTTTATAAAACGGGTTAATGACCTAAATGGTCCCCAAATTATTGCCCCAGTATCATTTTGGTCCACCAACTAAAATTTTCAATTCAAACGTCCTTCAACTCTTCATAATATACCAAAATGGTCCATCCGTTATAGAATCCGTGACTTCTGATCACACGATGGCCACGTGGCTTGAGTTTTGAAGGGTATATGCGACTTTTTGAGAAGCTAACACAAAACTCCCATTTTCTTCTTCTTCCTCCTCCCTCAATCCCCATCCCCTGCAGACGATTGCCCCCCCGAGACTTCATCTTCGCCAACTTCTTCACCATCGGCCTCTCGATCTCCATCTTCTTCTTCCTCGTCGTCATCCTCTGTTACGGTGTTCCTAGTCCCCTCTCCTTCCACTTCAAATCCAAATCCTCCACCCGTTTCCCCAAGCCCCGAAAGTTCGCTTCCCGCAAACCCGTTTCGGCCGGAGATGTCTTATCTGGAAAGATGGTGGAGGGACTCCTCTGACCTCAAAAGGGAATCATTCACCAATTTGGTGAAGAATGGCCAGCTGGAAATTGTTGGAGGTGGCTGGGTAATGAACGATGAGGTAATAAATATTCATATTCATAGGGGTTCACCTAAAAAGACGGTTTTGTCCCTCGATTTCACGGAATAATAAACAGACTTTGACGGATGGACCATTTTTGTATATTATGAAGAGTTGAAGGACGTTTGAATTGAAAATTTTAGTTGGTGGACCAAAATGATATTGGGGCAATAGTTTGGGGACCATTTAGGTCATTAACCCTTATAAAAATAAAAAAAAAAGAAGAAAGAATGATGTCTACGAGTGGCCCAATCTTTCAGCTCTCCATGTGCCTTGGTTGGGGTTATAGCATCTCATGCAAGTTGGCATCTTTATCTTCCAAAGATTTTGTTTGGCACTTTTATCTTCCAAAGATATCGTCTACAAAGTTCTCCATGTTCTTCGTACTTAATCTTTACCCACATCATCTTTATCTTCCAAAGATTTCGTTTGTGATTCATGTTATTGTAATAAAAGCCATAAAGGCGTTTCTACTCTTCATAGTCGTATAACTCATGAATTAATTTATACTAGGGTTTGGGGTCCTGCTCCTATCACTTCCCTTGATGGCTTTCAATATTATATTATCTTTGTTGACCATTTCACTAAATACATATGCCTTCATCCTCTCTGAAAGAAATCTGATGTGTTTTCCGGGTTTACCAAGTTCAAGTCAGTAATGGAAAAATTCTTCAACACACCTTTTGTCATCTTATATTCTAATGGTGGTGACAAATTCATTCGACTGAAATCTTTTCTTGAATCCAATGACATCTAACATCTCACTAGCGGTAGGCATCGAGACTGGAAAACCAAAAACTGAGTCGAACTGAATTGGAAAAAATCGTAAACCGAGTTGACAAAAAAGTCAAAAAACTGAACCTGACGAGGCTCGCCTTAACATAATGGATCTGCTAGCATCGCCATCTTCATGTTGTCGAGACTAGACTCACTCTCTTACACAAAGCTTCCTCACCTTTCTTACCTACTAGATTGTTGCCTTTCAAACTGCATGTTATCTCGTTAATCTTTTCCTCCCACCTATTCTCCAATATACTTCTCCATTTGAATCCTTGTTTCACCAATCACTGAATTACACTAAGCTCTGTACCTTTGGTTGCCTATACTACCCATGCTTACGTCCTTATTCTATCTATAAACTCAAACCTCGCTCTCGCCCATGTATTTTTCTAGGTTATTCCACATCACTATGTGCCTATCACGACCTTTATCGTTCCACCTCCAAAATATTTCCCTCCCACCTTGTTCAATTTGTCAAACACATATTTCCCTATCTCTCAATTTCCCATTCCCTTAGTCTCTTCTCAACACTTGGTATGCTTGTGGTCTTTCTCTTGTTATTTTTGAACCCCTCCACTTGACAATCTCGTCACCCTCTTTAAACACCCTGACTTAGGAAGTATTTTTGCTGGAACCATCTATATTCATTGATGATGCAAAACCCTCCCATGTTTGTCGTCTTCAAACAAGCACCCTGTGCTTGGTATATAAAGAATTTAAAACGTTCATTCTCTCATAAGGGTTTAAGCACTCTAAGTATGATACCTTTTATTATTTATTTACAATGCCACTAACATTACAATATAGTTTTTTTTTTATGTGTATGTGGATGATCTTATTGTTGTATGTAATAGCTCTTCCTTGATTGCCAAGTTCATTCAAGCAATGTCCAGTAAGTTCTCCATCAAAGATTTGGGTCCCTTCACTACTTTCTCGGTGTTGAGGTTGTTTATACCAAATCATGCATGTTTTTGTCACAACATAAGTACATCGGGACCTCCTTGACCGAACCAACATGTTAGGTGCTAACATGACCAGATATATCATTCTCAAATAAACTATAGAAGTTCATGCCTTGCCCATCCCAACTGCATTGAGGTGCTATCAAACACCTGTTGCGCTACCTCAAAAACACTTTGCACTATATTCCATATCTTCGGTTGTTGAACTTTCTTAGGTGTCCGCTCTTCTTCACGAGCTTGGTATCTCTTCCCCTATGCTGCCCACCATCTACTATGACAACATGTGGGCTACCTATCTTCGTGTAAATCATTTTATTGATTTTTCAATTAAAAATGTGTTTTTCATTAAAAAAAAAATATGTGTCACTTTTCTTCTCATTTGGACCTTCTTTCATTTCTTCACGACATGTGTCAGTTTCCTTACACTTAACACAATGTCATTAATGCATCTCACAAGCTAATTTTTTTTTTCCAAGTCTTATCCTTATTAAATGTATTGATTTTTTTTTTTTTTTTTGCAACTTTGTTACCACCTTATTAAAAAATGGTCATTAATGTCAAAGATTGTCTTCTAGATTAACACCTGTAGTTAAAGTTCATCCATACCGTGAAGTTCTATCCAAATGTTTGTTAGATTTCTCAAGTGACATTCCACGTGTATTAAATAACCTTCTCTATTTTCTTTATGACATGTGTCACTTTATTTACACTTAAAACAATGTCATTAATGCATCCCACAAGCTAATTTTTGTTTTCCAAGTCTTATCCTTATTAAATACATTAATTTTTTTTTACAACTTTGTTTCAACCTTATTAAAAAAATTAAATAAGAAAAATTGCCGTATTTATTTATTTAAAGTTTATTTATTTTTCTAAGAGATTTTTTTTTTCCACAACAAAAATGATGTCACTTCCATGATAACAAATTTATAGTCATTTGACAAAAAGAAATGTTGTAGCTATTATTTTTAGGTATTTAAATGTTAATATAAGCAAAAAAAAAAAAGCATAATAGTAAAAGATAAATATCAATAATGCCAATATCCATTGAAAAATAAAAATATATTTTTAAAATAGAAAGTGATCAAATATTTTATTTGCAACAACAGATTCACAGTAATTTTACAATAGTTAATTAAAAAAAATTTGTTTTGAAAAACTAGTTGTTATATATATATATATAAAAAACTAGTTTATTAGCAATGTCTGTTTTCCCTAGAAAAAAAAAAAGACATTTTTTTTCATTAAAAAAAAAACCTAACGTTCAGAGTAAATAGGTGGTAAGAAAATGTGACATTTTTTCCTCTAAACTAACCTTTTTTTAAAATTTGATTTTTTAACAAGGCGGTAAGAAAGTTTTAAAAAGATTACCCTTGTAAAAATAAAGTCAATATATTTAATAAGGATAAATTTGGAAAACAAAAGTGAGCTTGTGTGATGCATTAATGATATTATTTGAAGTGTAAAGAA
The DNA here is from genome assembly GCF_002207925.1 of Prunus avium. The sequence continues at coordinate 518,830 of NW_018922672.1, forward strand.
AGTGACACATGTTAAGAGGGGACGGTAGAATGTACAAAAGAGAAAGTTAAGGAGAAGATTACTAGCACTAAAAGTGCTGCTATTTCCACCCACTATCCTATTTCTCAACTCACCTTATCTTCAAAATTGTAAAGACAAATTTATCCTTTTGTAAAATGACTTCTAAGGACATAATTTTAAAAAATAATAAAAACTAATAATTGAAGAAATTCAAAAGACCCAACAGCTTCCTCGCGGGTAACAGTGAGAGGCAAACTAGAGTGACCAGAAACGGCACACCGACGACCAGTCGCCATGGGGCATATGCACAACAAAGATAAGGATATATCGGCTTCGGCTCTTCCATACAAGAGGACCCCCCCGAGCTGCTGAAGATCTCTACTCAGGATGTTGAGGAGAACATATGCAAGTTTGTCAAGAAGGATCTAACACCGTCTCAAATTGGTGTTATTCTACGTGATTCTCATGGGATTGCTCAGGTGAAGAGTATTATCGGCAGCAAGATATTGCGTATACTCAGGGCGCATGGCCCTGCCCTTGAAATACCTGAGAGTTTTTGGTGGCTGTTATGGGTGTTTTGATTTTCTTCAATTATTGGTTTTTATTATTTTTTAATGAAATTAAAAACTAAAACTGTTATGTTAGGATTAAGTGAAAAGAGATGTGTCAAAATATTTGTATTTTAAAAGGGTATTTTAGGAATAATGGTGGTGGAAAGATAAAATTGTGTTTTTTCAAATTTATATGGTGGGTGGGATTATAATGTGGATAAAGAAATAAGAAGAGGGAGAAATCTAACATACATTCGGACAGAATTTCACGGTACGGGGATGAACTTGAACTACGGATGTTAATCTAGAAGACAATGTTTGACAAAAAGAAACCTTAACAAGGAAACGAAAACTGATAGTTTCATTTCAAGGATCTCAAGTACATTTGGTGATAATTTTTTTAAATTTGGTATTAATATTTGCTTAAAAGAAAAGGAAAAACAAAGAATTGTCCACATCTGCAAGTACAAAGTCGGGGAATATTCCGACATTTCCTTTGGCACAAGCAATGCCGTCGTTAACACCAACGCAACTGTGGACTGTCCCTCCTCTGCCTGGTGATGATGGGAAGGCTCTTGTTGTTGCTCTTGATATCTCCGTATCTATACTCTCTGCTCATCTCCACCGTCGCTCAACCAACCAAAGATTACCATCAGCTACGGCCGGGTGCACCCTTCAAGATCGCTCTGTTTGCTGACCTGCATTTTGGAGAGGCGGAGTCCACCGATTGGGGCCCACTCCAGGACGTGAACTCTACCAGGGTCATGTGCTCTGTACTCGATGATGAAAACCCAGGTGAGTTTATCAAAGGTTGTTCCCTTTTTTTATAATTAAAATAGAACCCGAACTTTTGACCACATTTAGTTGCTTCCGCAGAAGTTTCAACCATTGAAAGTTCTAGTAACCACGTTTGATGGCTTTGGAAGAAACCCAAAAGACTGATATTTGACTTCTCTCACTAGCTATCATATTAAATTAATGCATTTTGTTAATAAGATTTTTGGGCTTCCTCCATACCATTTAATAAAAAAATCATTAGGTTAAGTTGAGGTTAGTCAATTTGCAAAAGGCTGGCTGTTACTGTTGGTCTTAGACATCTTTGTAGAGTTGAATTTGATGTTATATACAATGTTATGACCACAACTGCCATCAATTGTTGCGATGAATATAAGAGCTTGGTGTCTTTGGTTTTTTTTTTCTAATTTTATGCTTCCTTTACACATAGAAAGGGGGAAGAGTTTAAAATGATATCCATACACAAATATATGTTAGTTTTTCACATTTCTGGTTGTTTTGAAGCTAATAAGAGATCGAAATTCTTATTTAGTCTAGCCTGTATACTTGCCTGTTTCAAGGGAAGATGAAAACAAAAGTATTGAACTTTTTATTTTTTTTATTTTTTATTTACTAGGTATTAGTATTCCACTTTATTGTTATAAATTCTGATGAGTTGAAAGTATATGACAGATTTTGTTATCTATCTTGGAGATGTGATCACAGCCAACAATATAGCAATTAGAAATGCAAGCTTGTACTGGGATCAGGCAGTTTCTCCAACAAGAGCCAAGGGTATTCCTTGGGCCAGTGTGTTTGGAAACCATGATGATGCAGCATTTGAGTGGCCAATAGAGTGGTTTTCAGCCCCTGGAATTCCTAAAATTCATTGCCCTGTAGCCAATTCATCGTGCTCAGGTGAATTGGAAGTTTGATCTATTTGGCGTCCATGAATTTGATAAACTTTGCTTTTCCTTTTGCTTAGTATTTATGACTAGTCATGAGTTGCTCGACTTTTAGCATTGATAACCTCTTTCATGCTGGCCTACTATAATATGTGGAATGTAAACATAATAATATGAAAACAAATCACGCAAATAAATTCTTTCGTCAATGAGCATTACCATTGATTATGATTGCATCCTTTTTTGTTCTACACTGCAAGTTTAATGTTCTAAAATTTGAATGTAGGCATTCAAATCTGTGTTTGATGAATTGAAAAGCAGGACTCTTGACAGGTTCTGATCTGTTACTTTAGGAGTATCAAATTCTGTTCAGTTAATTCAATCCTATTGAATTGAATTGCCCTCAATCATAATCATATATATATATATTGTTTTTTTTCGGTTTTGAAACATTGAGTTGGATCAATGTAAAATATTTGTCAATGATGTGATAACGTATGATTCTCTTCTTCCAAATGATTTAGGTACTTGATAGTTTTTAGGAGAATAATTGGTAAGGCCATCTGATTTGGATACTAGTTGCTCTCTGACAAGCCCATCTGTTTTGTAGGGGTAGAAGATTGTAGCTTCAAAGGCACACAACGTCTGGAGCTTATGAAAAATGAAATTGAACTTAATGCCCTATCATATTCTCAATTTGGCCCTAAAGAACTTTGGCCTAGTGTATCCAACTATGCCCTCCAAGTTTTTTCATCAGAAAATCCCAAGTCACCTGTGGCATTTTTGTACTTCCTAGACTCTGGTGGTGGTTCCTACCCAGAAGTTATATCCAGCACCCAAGCAGAATGGTTCCGGAAGAAAGCTTTAGAGATTAACCCTGATTCAAGGTACAAAATTATGGAAGAATGACCTGATATTGTCTTTCTGTCACCTTATTAACTAGTGTTAACTTAGTATCTGATTTTCTCGCGGGCGCTTCCAGAAAATTTGGACTTTATTATCTTGTGTGCATGTGTGCTGAAAGATATTTACATGAATTTCCGAGATTTACTTTCATTCTCAAAATAAGACAAAATTGATTTAAAGTAATGAATCTTCTTTTTATTCTTACTCTTGTATTTTTTGTCAATCAAAGAATGCCTTATTTGACAGGGTCCCAGAGATAATCTTTTGGCATATACCAAGTCGTGCTTATAAGAAAGTTGCTCCATTGTTCGGCATACACAAGCCTTGTGTGGGTTCGATTAACAAAGAGAAGGTAGCAACCCAAGAAGCTGAAACGGGTATCATGAAACTTTTGGTTGAAAGGGTTTCTGCCAAGGTGAGGTCAAATGTTTTTCCCTCCCATAAAAATTTACCCTGCATAGGTGTGGTCAAAGATGAGCATGCTTACCCTATATACATGCTCCTGAGTAGGACACATCCAGTAAAATTTAAAAGGGGTACAGTGTTCCGGTAATGATAAACAAACACGTGTATAAAGCACAGGCACACACATCCTCTGACCAACTTTAACATCCTACTACACCTGCTCTGAGTTAGAATACTGCTTTGGAAATTTGGAAAAGCTTTCATGAAAATCTTCAACAATGGTGAATTTTTGTGGATGTAACCAATCATGAAGTGTTTTCATTTTGAAGACATGAAGACCTCAAGAAACCAAGAGATGTAAAGATCAACTCATATGCAGACTTGCTTCAGCCAAAGGATGCAATCGTCAACTCTAGGAGGCATTAGGCTGAGTATAGGATTTACTAATTTTGTTTTTTAGGTTTTATCTTGTACTCCAGGGTCACTTTGGACTCAAATGGAGGCATAGTTGGAAAAGAAAAGACCCAAAAAAACCGAACCTTCTCTCAGCTATTCGAGGTAATTCCATGCCCCATTTGTGCATTGTTAGGCACAAAGAAAACACCTAAATCACTCACTTTAGATATTGCGAAACTTGATATGGATATCCAAGTCACGCTGACTGAGTGTGCCCTGGTTGTGAAAACCAGTGGCTAGCCACCTGTGCCTGAGGGTGTTGATGTTTAGGGTTTTGGTTTTCTTTTTCAAGCTCTAGTTTGTTAAAGTTCTTGTTAATCCTAGAGTTAATAAAACCCAGATTTGAGTTGTGTTTTGTTGAAGTTTTTTGTTGATCCAGCGTGAACAAAACTAAATTTAGTTTCAGATTGTAAGCATCTCTAGGTTAACTCATAAAACCCATTATTTAGTGAATTAGGATTCAGATAAGCCAGCTGTGTGGCTGGTAGTGGACTGTGGACATAGGCAGTTGGTCGAACCATTTTACTACTTTTTGGCCAATGTGTTTGTTAAAGCACTATTGTGTACTTTAAATATTGCTTTTTGCATGCTATCAAAAATTGATATTCGTTTGTTCTAGAGACTCTGTTGATTTGTCTCTCTCACTGTATGATAGGTAAATGATAATCGCCTTCTGCTTTCTTGTATAAAATCTGTCAATCCAATTATCATTGTACCATTTGTTTGTGCCAAAAGAAATAAAAAAACCGCATATTGATACTTCTTAAAGTTAATGTTCTAATCTATTCTAAATTCTTGACAAAATTTCTCATTCTTGATCCATATAATTGACAACAGTCCACGGGGAAAGAATGAAACTTGCAATCTTCTTACATGCTTGGACTGGAATTCCTGTAAATGTTATAATCTTGCGCCCTTCTTTACTATATTTCTTTTTCTCATCAACTGAAGAGTTGTCGACTCTGTCATCTCCAAACTGTTTGTTTACTTTTGGTCTCAAGTTTTGGTTCTTTCTACATCTTGTTTTATCTCGCCGGTTGGATTTGGTTTATATGCTAATCTTAGTGGTTTTTCTTCTTCTCCCACCTTGAAGTACCCTATCTGAATCCGTCACCAGCTACACAAAACTTATAGAATGGTGAAACTATAGGACAGTCAGATGATTTTAACTTGATCTTTACATTAACACTATACTTACATGATTAAAAATGTTAATGAGTTGTTGGGTTTTCTGAAGCTGTAATAAGTTTATGAAGCTTCATATGAAGCTATGGATTTGATTATTGTGATTTACATTTTTTTCCTTGGGGTTGTGGCAGGCAGTGTTTGTGGGACATAACCATGGATTGGACTGGTGCTGCCCTTATGAAAAACTGTGGCTATGCTTTGCAAGGCATACTGGTTATGGTGGCTATGGAAACTGGGATAGAGGAGCTAGAATTGTGGAAATCACCCAGCAGCCTTTCTCTATTAAATCTTGGATAAGAATGGAGGATGGTAGTGTACATAGTGAAGTTGTCTTGAGCTCATTCATCAACGGAAACAAAAGCATGTAAACTTTCAAACAATACAATTAAAGAACATAAAATAAGTGGAAAAAAAAAAAACTCATTCGTCTTTTTCTTTTTTCAGTCTTTTGCTGTCTAAACAAGTTGTATTATTTTCGTAAAAAAGAAAAGGCTTATTATGACAAAACCTTCCTAAGGTTTACGAAACTATCATATTGCATCATTAATATTTTTTTGTGGTCCTTAAGGTTAGTATGTGTGATCACAAATGGTCCTTACTGTTAGGTTTCGTAAAAAACTCCGTTAGTTTGTTGATGTGGCATATATATATATATATATCATAAAACACCCCTGAGGTTCATGTACCTATCACAAATGGTCCTTGCGAAATTTTTTAATTTTTTAATTTAAATTTCATAAAATTTCGGTTTTCTTTTTAAAATTTTATGAATTTTAAATACATGTGACACTATATTATTGTAGATTTGGGCTCCATATATATGCCACATCTACAAACTAATAGAGTTTTTTTTTAAAATAATTTAAATTTAATAAAATTTAAAAATGAAAAAACTAAAGATTTAGAGTTCATAAATGGTCCTCAAGATTAAAATCCTTCTATAAATGGTATTTTCATTTATAAATTATTTTAAAAAGAAAACCAAAATTTTATGAATTTTAAATGAAAAAATGAAAAAATTTCGTAGGGACCATTTGTGATAGGTGTGTGAACCTGAGGGATGTTTTGTGATATATATATATATATATATGTCACGTCAACAAATTAACGAAGTTTTTGACAAAATTTAACCGCAGAGACCATTTGTGATCGCACATACTAACCTTGAGGACCACGAGTGACACAAAAAAACATTAAGGATGCAATCTGATAGTTTCGTAAACCTTATGGACGTTTTGTGATAATAAGCAAAAAAAAAGAAAAAAAAAAAGGCTGAATTATCAGCTTCAAGACAGCTTTGTATTAAAGCAAAGAATTAGTGGACCACCAAAGCATGCTAGAGGGTCATACCACACAATAATTGGTTCACATGTACAAGATTTTCAAACTAATTAACCCAATAAAAATAATTAATATAAAATAAAAGGTTTATTTTTGTATTTTTTTTCTGGCCCTTGAGACATAAATCAATCCTCCGTCGTTCCCAATGCATGGTTGATGTTAATGTTAGGTGTCGCATACAATTTTAAATATTGAGGAAATGAAGGGCTTGAAATGGTACCATACTGGACCATAACGGAGCTGATCAATTTCGGTATGAAACGGTACCATACCGGACCATACCTTGAGCAGATCACACACTCAGACCCACCATCACCTTCAACAATCTTTACATAGGACATGGCATCAATTGAGGCCTTCGAGGCCGGTGGCTGGCCATCCTTCATCATACCCAACTCTTGCAGAGAATCACCTTCAACCACCATCATAGTTTGAGCCAAAAGGGTTGATGAAGATGAGTGAGTCTTTCATGTGGGGTCGGCTTTTCAGGGTTTTCTTGATCTGGGTTTCCGTGTCTGTTCTCGGGTCGGCGCTTGCCAGGCCCAAGATGAAGGACATGAATAGAGACAAGTCTCTCTCCCTCACAATCCTTTCAAAAAACGAAGCAATCTCAGACGCCTCTGCTTACTTTAACCATGTGTCGATTGGGGTTTGGAGATTGAGAGAGATTGAAAGAGTGAGGCAGAGAGAGATCGAGAGGCTGGGATGAGAAGGGTTTGGCTTGGGGATTGAGAGAGTGAGACAGAGAGAGTGAGAGAAAGTGAGAGAGGCTGGGATGAGAAGGGTTTGGCTTAGGGATTGAGAGAGTGAGATGGAGAGTGAGACAGACTGGGCATCAAATGGGCTGAGAGAGAGAGAGTGAATAAAATTATACAAATTAGAATTAAGAATTGTTCGGTACAGTACGGGATTAAACGGTATCACATATCCGGTACCGCTCCCGTGTCATATAAAGTTGACACGGTACGGTATCATACCGGATGCAGTAAAAAACTAAATGAAAAAGCACTAAACTAGTACGGTACGGCTCGAATCATGTTTGGTATCGATACTTCAGCTTCAGATGCCCAACCCTAGTTACGGGTGTTTTGATTTTCTTTAATTATTGGGTTTTTATTATTTTTTAATGAAATTAAAATCTAACACTGTTATGTTAGGGTTAAGTGAAAAGATATGTATCAAAATGTTTGTATTTTAAAAAGGTATTTTAGGAATAATAGTGGTGGAAAGATAAGATTATATTTTGGATAAACAGCCAAAAACCCCCTTGAACTATAACGCTTGTCGAAATGTCCACCATGAATTATTTTTTCAGCCAATTTAACCATCAGACTATTTTAAATGGTCAATTTAAACCTGTATGCCGCACAAATCTCACGGCCTGGAGTTCCGGGCCGAGGGGATGTGCGTTAATACGGGGTTTCCTGCTTTTGGGTGCGGTGCGGTTGTGCGCGGGCGTGCCAGCACGGTCTACCGTGCGTTGATGTTTCGATGAGTGTTGGATGGATGAATGGTGCGCCTGTTTGATCTGTCTTCCTAGTCAAATGATTGTAGCCGAGAGAGGAACTGGTCTCGGCTGTTAGGTTCACGGCCTGAACTACAAGGCCGTTGAGTGATGGTGTTGGTGGCGGGTTTTGGGCGGTGCTCCGGCGCGCTGCTCAGGGAGCGACGGTCGTGTGATATATGGGGTGAGTGAACGAACAACAAGGATGGTGCTCCGGCGCCTTGAAAATCAAGGGTCGTATGATATATTGATGAATGGATTTTCCTTACAAACTAACACTACTCCTAGGAAAGCAAGTAAAGATAT